>BLSH010277544.1:120260-131668 GCA_018402905.1 Glandirana rugosa
ACACTACATCAGAAGACGAACAAATAAAACAAGGAGTGATAGACTTTCACATATTGACAGTTTGAGACCGATTAATTTGGAAAAAGAAGACAATAAAGAAACTTTTAAAAGTTATTTTTCAAAATTTTGCTTTTTATGTTGTTTTAGTAATAATCACCTATCACAACTCGCTTGGGCCTGACATTGCAAGCCCAGGCATGGCTTGAAACCCCACAGGCCCTAGGCCTGGGCTTGTGCCTGTAAAGTATTTTACAAGCCAAAGACCCAAGACCATCAACTAGTGCGTACAATTTATCGACGTCCCGTCGGTTAGTTGTTTGCAAAGTGACCAAACGGGAATCTTACTGTGACTTCAGCTTATAAAGAGGCTGGGTCACATGATGCACTGGCCAATCACAGCCATGCCATTAGTAGACATGGCTGTGATGGCTTCTAAGGGCAAACCAGTGAAACGTTTGTTGATTGGCTGCCCTGCAGCTATTTAACATGCGTGATCAACTACCAGAACCCAGAAACCGAACATTTTATGAAATGTCCGTGTTCGGGTCCGGATCCCGGACACCCCAAAGTTCGGTACGGACCCGAACGTTACAGTCCGGGTTCGCTCAACACTATCCACTAATAATGATTTTGTTGTATTTTTCGTTTTAAAACTTTTTATTGAAAATTTTCAAAGAAATAACAGAAGAAAAAGGTTTAATTAGCCAGAGTTTGACAGTTATACACTTTCAGATAGTGAGGAACAAAATAAACAAGCAGAAGACTACATCACAAGTTATTTTCCAGGATAGTAAGGTACAAATATGAATATGAAAGAAACTTGTGGTCCGGAGAGATCCCGCTGCCTACCCGATTACCCCATCTGGGAGCAAACTGTAACCAGTGAGACAGACAAGAACCAACTCCGGTCCATACACTAATAAATGACCAAAGATTTAAATTGACAAAACTATCGCTCTATCCGGTGGTAAAGAGGGTACCATTAAGGCCATAATGCAGGCCCAACTGACAATTAGAGGATATAGCCGTTACCCTCCCCAAACCTCAAGGAAATGAGAGGGAGGAACTCCTCAGTTAATAAAATCTCCAGCAAGCACATCAAATCAGAGAAGAAAAACCCAAAAGAATGGGATAACAGTAATAGGGAAAGAGGAAGAAAAGAAGCCGAAGGTAGTTAAAGAGATAGAAAGAGGGCACCAGGGAAACTGTTCAAAGGGGTAAATATTTGTAAATCACACAGGGAGTTTAAGGTATCTCTTTCAAAGTTCCCAGACTAAGTCAAATTTGGAGGAGGTATCCAAGATAATATTGGCAAGCCTTTCCTGAACCATGATCCAGGAAATCTTTTGTTTTGCTTCAACGAAGGAAACCGAGGATCGTTTCCAGGATCTGGCTATTGGGATCTTGACACTAAGTAGAACAAAATGGAGACGCTTAAATAAGGGTTTGGAGAAACCATTGGGTTTATCATTAAGAAGGGCTACCTCTGGACTCTGGGGGACTCGGAGGCCCGAAATCTTACGAATCAAGTGGAAAATCTTGTTCCAAAACCCCCTAAGACGAGGACATTCCCACCAAATGTGGAAAAAGGAGCCCATGTGGCCACATCCTCTGAAACAAAGACCAGAGGAACCCGGAAACATAGTTGCCAGCCGAGTTGGTACCAAAGACCAACGGGTAATAACCTTTAGGCTGGCCTCTCTCAATGAAATGTTAGCGATCCCCTTAAAGCATCTCAGGAACAAGGCACTCCACCTGTCTACCTCCCAATCCACTTCCAGGTCCTTCTCTCATTTCTCCGCATAGGGGGTTTTAGTTGAATTCTCCATAAGGGATGCATAAATCAAGGAGAAGCTGCCTCTCTGATCAACAGTCGCTGAGCACCATTTTTCAAAAGGGGTGATACCTGCATGGCTGTTTCTAGACTTCCACCAAGAGGACAAGAAGTGATTCATTTGGAGAAAGCGAAATTTTTCGGAAGGTGGCATGTCTAAATTGTTGATGCAATGTGCTAAGGAAACAGGGCCGGCAGGGGTTAGAAAGTGGCCTATCCGATATAAGCCCTTATCCATCCACCATTTAAAAGCTTTTATGTCTAGGCCTGGAGGAAATTGAGGATTATTAAAGAGATGAGTAAGAGGACAGAGACTCAAAATTAAATTGGGGGACTTAAGTACTAAATCGCAAAGGGCTATAGAGTGGGATAATGTAGGGGCAAGTATTGGGGGCCTCAACCTATGTGGGGCCCCCACTAGAAAATCAATAGTGTTGAGGGGAACCGTCTGTTTCTCTATTTTAATCCAGTCCGGTTTATTCCCTCTAGAGAAAATGATAGAAAATTGAGCCAACTTAGCCGCCTGATAATATTTATAAAGGTGAGGAAGTTCCAGACCCCCCTGGTTACGCCTCCTGTAAAGGACATTGGCCGAGCATCTAAAGCCCTTACGGGCCCAAATAAATCTCAAAATTTGAGATTGCAGTTTTTGTAAGGTAGATTTCCTAATTGGAATAGGGAGAGCTCTAAAAAAAAGAAAGAATCCTAGGTAAAAGGGTCATTTTGACAGCATGTATCCTACCTAACCATGAAAGGCCCTCCTGGTCCCATCTGATAAGATCATCTGCTAATTTCTTAAGCAGAGGAGGATAGTTGGCTTCGTATAGTTGGTTAATGTTGGCTGACAGGTTGACCCCCAAATAGGGTATCTGAGTAGTGTTCCATGTGAAATTATAGAGATCTTTTAAATGTAATAAAGTCGAGTCAGGGGTGGAAATGATCAATGCTGCGGATTTGGACCAATTCACTCGCAACCCGGAGGCATCACCAAAGATTTGAAGTAATTTAATAACCTGAGGGGTGGATGAGAGAGGAGAGGAGATAAATAGGAGTAAGTCGTCAGCAAATAATGCGCATTTATGGGACCCGGAACCACATTCAATCCCTTTGATGCCTGGGTTATTCCTAATGGCAATGGCTAGAGATTCCATCGCAATTGCGAATATTAGAGGGGATAAGGGACAACCCTGCCTAGTACCCCTAAAGATAGGGAAAGGATCCAAGTAATAGTTCTGCAATTTGACCTGAGCGCTTGGGTTCGAATAAAGGGCCCTAAGAATTTGAAGAAATCTAGGGCCAAATCCCCATCTACCTAAGACCTCAAAAAGATAGGACCAGTCCACTGTGTCAAAGGCTTTTTGCAGATCGACCGACAGTAGATACCCCCCGCGACTAGGGCCCCCATCCCAATTTGAATTGAGGAGAGAAATTATATCTACTGCTCTGCGGATCTGGTCTGGACCTTGCCTGCCCGGTATAAAACCCACCTGGTCTCCATGAATATAATTACCTATAAACTTGGACAATCTATTTGCTAGAACTTTAGTCAGAATCTTAAGGTCATTGTTAATCAAGGAGATAGGTCTGTAATTACTGACATCTGAGTGGTCTTTCCCGGGTTTGGGGATGACAGAGATGAAGGCCCTGTTGGCTTCACTCTCTAGATCTGAGCCTAACCTTAAGGAATTAAAGGATTTCGTTAAGTAGGGGACGATAATTGGGCCGAATGTCTTGTAGTAGCCCGTGGAAAAGCCATCCGGACCTGGGGCCGAGCCCTTCTTGAGATTCCTAATCACCCCCATCACTTCCTCTTCATTAATAGGTAGTTCTAGACAAGCTATATGGTCTTTTGAGAGTTTAGGAAGAGTAATGGAACTTAAGACATTTTCAAGGTAAGGAGTGGGAGTCGAATTCCCCATTTCATAAAGTTTAGCGTAGAAGTTCTGGAAAGAGGACATAATCCGTATTGGGTTCTGAGTGAGTTCTCCCGAATGATCTCTGATTTTTGGGAAAGAAAAGGAGTGAAACCTGGGAGACAACCTGGCAGCCAACCTAGGGCCTATGTGATCTCTTTGCAGGTAAAAATGAGCTCTAGACCATTGAATTTGTTTCTCCGTGCTGGTAGTGAGGGCAAGGTTTAAAGCAATCTTCCCTGTTTCCAGCTGGGCCCAGGAATGGGGAGTCAGATTTTTCTTATGAGATCTAGCCAAGTCCTGAAATGCCCTTTCCAGTTTCACTATTTCAGCCTTTCGCTCCCTTCTTAGCCTGGCTGCCAACTGAATGAGTTTTCCCCTTTATTACTACTTTGTGAGTTGCCCAGAGAGTTGGGGGCGAGACTTCCCCGTTATCGTTCCTAAGAAAGTAATCTTTAATTTCCTTTTCTATCATTGTGCTATGGACTGGGTTATTTAGGAGGGACTCATTCAAGCGCCAATGGGGATTCCTCCCCAACCCTAAGTCAGCTCTAATAAGTGTTATAACCATCGAGTGGTCCGACAGGGGAGAGTCTTTAATGTAGGATCTAGATTTCAAGGGAGAAACGGAGGTCGGGACAAAAATATGGTCTATTCTGGCCATACTCTTATGGGGGGTTTAGTTCCCTCCAAATATCTATAAGGCCTAACGAGAAGAGAAGTCTGGCGAGTTTAAGGCTGTGCTTGGGCGGACGGATTAGGCGGGGTGCTCCAGATCCTGACTTGTCGAGCAAAGGGTCCAGGGCCATATTGGAATCCCCACCCAGAATCATGGTCCCTTCGAGGTGGGGCAGGAGAAGGTTAAACAACCCATGGAGAAATGTAGCTTGCCTAAGGTTTGGGGCATAATATGATAGAAAAGTGTACACTGAGCCCCCTAGCGACCCCTTCAACAGAATATACCGACCCTCTGGGTCTTTGATTTCCTTCAAAGGGGTAAAGTCTAGGTGCTTGGTGAAAAATATTCCTACGCCTCTGGTCTTATCTGGAGCGTTTGCCAAAAAAAACTGGGGGTAATTGGAGTGCATGAACTTAGGGATGTATTGTTCAGGAAAGTGGGTTTCTTGTAGCATAAGTATGTCCAAATGTTGAGAGTGAGCTGAGTTGAAATATTTTTTCCTCTTGATGGGAGAATTAAGGTCCTGAACATTGTGCGTAATAATTCTCAAGGAAACTGGGGGATTAGCGGACATGAGAACTGTTGAAGGATCTATCAATGAGCATCACCAAACAAAGACTTACCCAACTCAGAGGGGACCAGAGAGTCGACCCACTCGACCGGGAAGATAAAAGAGAAATCCGTTGTGGTCCACTGCATAAATAATTTCCCTGGTGCCTGGGAAGGGGAAATATAAACAGAGAGGAAGAAAGGAGACATAGCAAAGAAAGAAGAGAAGAGACAAAAACAAAAGACATGAGAGGGGAGCGGCAAAACCGGCCGGCAAAGCCCCTCAGGTTCCTGAGAGTGAGGGATCCAAGTGTCACCCCCACTTTTAGGAAAGAGGTGAATCGTGTCTGCCCAAAAAGCAGAGCTACATCTGACCTAGAGAATACCAACAACAGTATCCCGAAGTCAGAGGGAGGAGCATAACATTCTCCCCAGCCATTATCTTGAAACCAACATTATAACAAAACTATTGGCTTACCCCATCTCGGTCTCTATCAAAAGAATTAGTCAAACACAGGAGGAACCATTAACAAAAAACATATCCGGCCACAAAGGACCAGTAGGTAAATGTAAGGGATCAAAAAACAAAACTGAAGCCCGCAGGCGACCCCCCCCCCCCCCAGAACAACACGCTCAGGGGAAAACGGGGGAGGGGGCCACCCACTGGCCACCCCAATACAATATTCTATCGAAAAAGTTCACCAATCAGTAGCAAAAAGCAAACGTAGAGCAGAAAATCTCAAGAGTCCTTGAGGTAAAATGGAATAGCAAAAACAAAAGGGTTCAGAGCTAGGAGATCAAGGGGGGTGTGAATTCTTGGCCCATTTCTGCTGTTGTTTCCGCCACATTGGAAGAACGGGGCTTTGAGGGGAGGGTCTCTTTGAGGAACTCATAGATTTATGAGTTGAGGTGGAGGAGGAATCCAGGGAGATGAGGTTGAGTCTAACCAACAGCTGTTCTCCTTCTTGGAATGTTGAGAAACCAAACTTCTTGCTTTTGTGAATGAAAGACAGCGGGAATGGAAAAGACCACCAATACTTGATGGATGACTTAGAAAGAACTTCTAGCAGAGGCCTCAGAGTTCTTCTTTTCTGGATGGTAGAGGGAGACAGATCCGCAAAGACTTGGATGGGATGTCCTTGAATGGAGAGATTGGGAGAGGACCTAGAGGCCCTCATAACCTCTTCCTTAACTCCGTATAAGTGGGGTTTCACCACAATGTCTCTAGGTAGGCCATCAGACCTCAGAGGTTGGAGTGCTCTGTGAACCCTGTCTAGCTCAAGACGTTGTTCTGGAATGCCGGGGATGAGTTCCTTAATAAAGTCACACACTGCGACTCGAACATCAGTTACAGCTTCAGGAAGGCCCCTGATTCGGAAATTGTAGTGTCTAGAGTGATTCTCTAGGTCGTCTATTTTAGAGAGGGCCTCTTCCAGTTGGTCTTGAAGATCCTGGATGCGAGCTGTATTCTGGTGGATCCCAGAGACTGACTGATCTGTTTTTTGCTCTATTGCGTCTATCTTAGACCCCAAACCCTGAAGGTCAGCTTGGATAACAGAGGTGATTTGAGTAGCTGTTTGGGCTAAGCCCTTGGAGAGCATTTTAGAAAAGACCTCCATCAGCATCTGAAAGTCCGAATGAGGTACCAGGGTTTGAGGACTGGACAGATCCGCCTGAGGATTGCCAAGGCCTTGCTCTTTAAGAGGGGTAGTGATGAGCTCATCCAAGGTCCGTTCCAGGAGAGAAATTGTGGAGGCTGGAGAGAGGATCTGGGCCATGGGTTGTGTTCCCGGAGGAGGCCCTGGAGAAAATAAGACCTGGGAGCCCCCGTCTGAGCCGGCCTCCATCTCCTCGGTGGTCTCTGAGGTTGAAAGGGGACCCTTGGACATTTGTGGGCCCTTGGAGGCTGGGGTATCAAAGCCAGGTTGACGGGATAGATCCCGCCTGACTGCGCCTGACTGCATATAGCTAAGCGCTAGGAATGTCCTGGAGAAGAGTCTTTCTTAAAAGGGCTGAAGAATGAATACAATGGTAGGGGTTGAAAATGGATTCCTTTAAATATGTGAAGGGAGTCCAGAGAGAAGGCTGAGGGAGAACCTCTATATGATACGGTGAGGCCCTGCAGACTCTGAGTGCAAGGAGCCAAGACACAACATTTATCTCAATACTTGCAGTATCATATGTATAGGACAGAGAGAGGCCCAATTCTTTGACAGTATTGATGTTTCAGTCTTAGGATACCCCCAAACGAATGGATCCGGCCGGCTGAACACTCACTTGCTAGTGGCTAACCCCCTGGGGTGTAGTGATGGAAAAAGAGCCCCAGGAAGAGGCGCCTCTGTAGTGTTACCCGAATCACGGGGGGTCCGGCCGTTCCGTTCTACAAGCTGAAGTGTGCGGCGGGGAGAGCAGGCCCAAGCCGCTGCCTCAATTTGCTGGGGAGGACCGGGAGCGGGATCAGTACCCGGCTTCACTGCTCCAGAACGTTCCGAAAGTGCCCCTGTGTCTGCCCCCATTACCCAGGAGACCTGAGCGGGTCAGCCGAGCTCCACTGCAGGGATGGATGGTTCCAAAAGGCTGGGAAGAACCGGAGCTCCTGGCTTACACAGCCACCATGGAGCTCCGCACATGCGCATTTTAGTGAAAATATTGTTTTTATATTTTTTTGGGGAGGGGGGGCTGTCAGGTTGGCTGTACAGGGCCCCATGATTTCTAATTACAGCCCTGATTATATGTGTTATATTTCATAATGATTATTTTTTTTTAATTATATAATTTCATCCACTTTTTCATTTTTAAACTGATAGTTCTTGTGGTTCCACTATATTAGTGCTAATTCTTGAAGAGTTCTATTGCTTTTATATAGCTATGCTATCATGATGTCTTCAGTATGTTTTTAGTATGTTGTCTAAGGCCAGCCATACACAGTTCAAACTGAATCAGCAGGAACTGGCCCAGATTCGAACCATTAATGGGCTGGCTGAATGCACCAAGTTGATCATTCGATCATACAACCAGCCTGCTGGATTCTCTTGCGATTATTACTAGCAACTTCTATAGCTGTTAGCGATAATCACTGTCTTTTCCCAGCGGGGATGGCTTCCCTTACCTTCCCCCAGCCCCCCTACTGGGAGAAGACAATTGCTGATTCCCGTGTCAACACTGTCTGTGTTCATGGGGAAGTGTGCAAATTTCGTTCCTGCAACCGTGGTTGTAGGAAAGAAATTTGCAATTTGTTTGGCCTGCCCTTTGGCACCCACACCAGAACACTCCAGTCAGCTAATGGCTAAGAACACTGATTGGAAGGTGATCGGCAAACCTTTTTTGGTCATGCCCCATTGACAAAAGCGAATGGCTGGCTTCTGCCCGACCGGCTGCAGCACACACAAATGTCGGCCGGGTTTCTATTGAACCGTCCAGTTCTACCTGATATTCGGCCCGTGTGTGCTCGGAGTAAGCCAACAGACTATAAATAAGTTAGCACATAGGGCCACAATCAGGCTTACGAAAAAGGCCAGAAATTAGTTTCGTCACCCTTCCTGCTGTGTTACTACCATTATTGTGTGTTAGGAGCTCCTGTGTCCAAAATGCATGCTGTGTGACTCTCCTTCTCTCTGAGATCTTGGACCATGCAGCACAGGATGTTCCTTGTTGTTGCATATACATTAATATGTAAGTTGCTACTCTGTTTTAGTTCCATTAAAGTATCCTTTTTACCGATGCTTCTTTGTGCTCTGTTCTCTTTTTTTTTATTTTTAACACAAGGTATATTTAGTTCAGAATGCAGACGTTTACCTATTTTTTTCTGTTCAGTTGTATTACTTTTTTCTGAACCTTTGTAATCAACACCTTTTCTTTGAAAGATTGGCAAAGACACCTTTACTCTAAATGTATTCGTGAACACCTAATTATAGCAGAGCTCTAGGTTTTTGTTTTGTAAACCACATTAATAAACAGGTATATGCTGAGAATGCTGGCTGCCACTAATTCTTATGATATTACCTTTATTTCTTTTAGAGTTTTATAGATGACTGTTGCCACTTACAGGAAGAAGGATTAGATAGAATTAGTTTTAGGGGTCACTATGTTGCAAAGGTGAGAGAATGAAGTGACAATGGAAATTACTGCAATGTTGGGTAGAGAGATACAGAGAGAGTTTATTGGGTTAAAAATCCAGCATACAGGCTATCAACCAAAGATATTTACAATCATTTAAAAAGTTGCTGACCTCAGCACATTATTTCTTTATTGTACTGGCATTGGCAAACACTTACAGTATTGTATGTATTTTTTTTCATAACATTTTACTGACATTACAGTAAAGAATGCTTTTTCAAGTGGAAATGAAATGTAATTTCTTTCAACTTTAATGGCTAACCTAATGTTTCTTATGGTGATCCTAAAGTATACAACCTATTCATTGTGTTGCTCTTGTATGTGTTTGTTCCAGTTGGAAAGCATTTGCAAATTGATATTAAAAAATGAAAAAAAGAAAATATTGTATATTTTAGAAAGCTTATACATTATTTAGAGTTATTATTGCAATATTTGTTTTCACAATATAATATCCAAGTTAAAAAAAACAACACATGCAGTATGTTAAAGCTCTTAAAACCTAGATATAAACAAAACAATCCTCATTCATCAATGACTACCCATATTAGGGAAATATAAAACAGTGGCAAGGCTGGACAGAATAAAATAGGGGAAATACCTTGTACACAAACCATAAATTAACAAGTGTTGGAAAGTATTAAAAATTAGATGTAACTCAGCACTGTGTAGGTGTGAACACCCCCAAATGTTAAATCATAAAGCACGACATACAATGGGTATCTGGGACTTTTTAGGCACAAGTATCAACAAACAAGGAAACACATATATAAAGATTCAGTATTGTATTGTTCCACAAATAAAACTATGAATAAAATGATTGGCTAATCAGAACAACAATGGCACTGATCTCTCATCAGCATGTCTACCTTATTGTACATAAGAAACATATATATTGGTATTCATGAAACTTTTTCTATGGTGATAGCTCATTCCAATGTGTTTCAAACAGATCTTCGTCAGGGGTAAAAGGATATTCATAGTTTGCTTGTGAGAATTGTTTACTTATAAGTCAAATATGAATAAAAACGTTCCAGCATGTGGACCTGGAGGATGCCTGGTAGGGTACATGAGAGAGGAAGCCCATGAAGGGACCCAGGAACACCCAAATCACATATGATTGCAACAGTGCAGTACATATAAGTGCAGTGCCGCTGACAAGGCAGTACAACTGGTGCTGTTGTACTGGGCCCAAGCCTCCTCAGCTAAACAGGGGGGGGCGCTTACAGGGGGGGCAGCTTTATTAATTTCTGCCTAAATTAATAAATTGATTTTACTAGACCTCACCCCCATTCTTACTTGCTTACCAGGGCCTAAATTTAATTGGAAGGTGGTGGAAGGAGCAGAGAAGGGACTTTTTTTTTCATTTTCGGGGC
This sequence comes from Glandirana rugosa, assembly GCA_018402905.1. Lineage (NCBI taxonomy): Eukaryota > Metazoa > Chordata > Amphibia > Anura > Ranidae > Glandirana > Glandirana rugosa. The sequence goes on from BLSH010277544.1 coordinate 130,725, forward strand.
ATAGAAGGATAAAATCAGTGCTGCTGTTGTGCTGCACCTCAGGGGAGTGTGGAGGCAGGGTTGGGTGGGGCCTGGTCAAAAAGGCTGCGCAGGGCCCCATTAATTCTAACAGCCTCCCTGCATAAGTGTATCCCAGGGTTCCAACCAACTGCACCAGTAATATTAGTGCTTAAAAAGTCCCAGATACCTATTGTATGGCATGCTGTAGGATATCAAAAATGAGGAGACCACTATCCAGTGACTTACTGTCGACATGCATGCACTCTATTGATGACCGCATGTTTTTTTTTCTTAGGGCAGACTTTCTGATAGTGACAATGGCACAACATACCAGCACAATGCATAGGGGTTTGGCCACTTATAGCCTCCAATAGAAGAGCATGTAACATGGTGACAACTCAAGAAAGCAATTGTAGACAAGGGCAGAGTGTTGTCACTATATAAGAGGAATGTTCTTCACAGCAGGATTACCAGATATGAAGTTAAATGCCTTGCACCCATCCAGGGGCAGATCCAGAGCCTATTCTCGGGAGGGGCACTGCCAGAAAATAAGGTTTTTCATGGGCAATTTGTCGGGGCTTCTCTGGTCACCCCCCTCTCAGGTCCCCCCACATGCTCTGTATGGTCTCCCGCTTCTCTGGTCACCCCCCTCTCAGGTCCCCCCACATGTTCTGTATGGTGCCCCGCTTCTATGGTCACCCCCCCTCTCAGGTCCCCTCACATGTTCTGTATGGTCCCCCCTCTCAGGTCCCCCCACATGTTCTGTATGGTCCCCCCTCCCCTCTCAGGTCCCCCCACATGTTCTGTATGGTCCCCCCCCAGGTCCCCCCACATGTTCTGTATGCCCCCCTCCCAGGTCCCCCCACATGTTCTGTATGGTCCCCCCTCCCCTCTCAGGTCCCCCCACATGTTCAGTATGCCCCCCTCTTAGGTCCCCCCACATG
>BLSH010277544.1:160706-177303 GCA_018402905.1 Glandirana rugosa
TTAAAAACAATATATATATATATATATATATATATATATATATATATATATAATATATTCATATAGTCGTCTTACTGTCCGTGAGATATATCAATTAATCTGTGTTAAAATATTCAATGTGTTGTAATTGTGTAAGATATTTCACATAGTTTAATTAAATGTTTCAAGGATTCTTTCATTTATCGATACAACTATTTTAGAGATTGACTTGTAAAAAACAAACGTAAAATCATCGACTGGTTTTCTGAGGTCCTTGTACAACATTTTAGTTTTCTTTTTTATAAAACCATCTTTCTTTGAGTTCTGGTTATCGACAACACTACTAATGTAAATATGAAACCATATAAAAAGTATAACCTCCTAAGGCTTATATAATATATATATATATATATATATATATATATATATATATATATAACAAAAATTGTATCACGGAAACCCGAGAAGCATAATGGCTGCCAAATCCTGAATAAATATGAAACCAATGAGAAAATTATCTCATAAACAAAGATCCCCTTGGACTTTTAGGGCAGGGGGAGTAGAGAGACAAGTAGGAGAGTGATGTAAAAAATTGTATTTTTAGATTTTTATTAATATTAGCAATAAAAAGGTATTTTCATGTGTCCATTACAAAGCATGGAAATAAACATGGAAATAAACCATATGTAGAGGGTACAGACATATAAAAACATTGTGTAAAGGCATTTTACAAAAATTGAGTGCCACAATAGAGTACAGTACCAATTTATAACTCAATGCATGGGAGTTGCACACCTAAGTGACCACATTGAAGTGGGATCCAGGGGCAAATTCCATAGTCATACCGGCATGTTTCAAAGTTAAAGTCCTTCTTCAGGGGTAATTGCATTGAGAATGAAACAGTATATTCTATATGTAGATAAAGCATGACATATTGAGGAAACAACCACAGTCATTTGGCATGCATAATAGTATAGTAACGTATAAGGAGTTGTGGAGGGGCTTTCCACAGGGAGAGAGGAGAAAACACAATTACGTCGATACTGAATGGCACTCACTGCGCATGTTGCAAACAATTTTTTACATCACTCTCCTACCTGTCTCTCTACTCCCCCTGCCCTAAAAGTCCAAGGGGATTTTTGTTTATTAGATCATTTTTTCATTGCTATATATATATATATATATATATATATATGTATATAACTTGTTCGCATTGTTTATTAAAACCACAATGCTACTTCCGGTTCCGGCGCCGATGGGTGAGGAGTGACGAGTGGCAGCTCCGACACACACTGGGAATTATCTGCTCTAAATTACTGCTCCCACTGCCCGCACACCCTGCGATCCGAGGAATACCTACTGCCACGGTCTATGGAAAGGTTCCTCGCTAATTCCCGCACCAGCACGGCTGTCTCTGACCGCTCAGCATCCTCAGGCCTTCAGCAGCCCACGTGCAAGATGGCTGCTAACAATGCCTCAGACGGAAAGTTCATTGACCCGCAACCTTCGAATCCCCTGGGAACGATCACACAGCCGCTCCATACTTCCCAGCAGCACCAGCTGCTGGGAATGAACGCTCAGGAAATGTACCAACAGATAGCCCAGGCGGTGGTGGCGATCCTATTGCCTAACATCACGATGGCAGTAGACACAGCAGTCGACAATGGCATACAGCAAATCAAGAGGGAGCTCGGTGAGCAATAAAAAAGCTATCACAAGCCGAATCGCCGATATCTTATCTTGAACATGAACTTTACCATCTATCGGGCTCCTTGGAGCAACATGCTAAGATCCATGAAGTAATCCAAGATAAACTCCAGGATCTAGAAAATCGATCCAGGAGAAATAATCTAAGAGTCATCGGCCTCCCGGAATCATTCCCCAACAATGCCCTCCACCACCTTTGTGAAGCACGCATCCCTGAAGCCTTAGGCCTCTCGCATAAATGCATTGTAGAAAAAGCACACAGAGTTGGAGCCCCTGACGGCAACAGAAAAACAGGAAGACCAGTCATCGTGAAGTTTCTAAACTATGCAGACAGACTGGCCATCCTCCAAGCCTTCCGCAAATCCCGAAATATCACTATAGATGGCGCAAATATTCTGGTATTCGCTGACTATTCGGCAGAAGTCTCCAAAAAAAGGAAAGACTTCCAACCCATGTGTGCGGCTCTATTTAAACAAGGTATAAGATTTACCCTTGCCTTCCCGGCAGTACTGAGCATTCAGACTCCAAGTGGAGACCAAATGACCCTCCATACCCCAGAAGAAGCTGACCATTATCTCAGGCGCACCCTGAACCACCCTGGAGACAACTTAGTGGACATGGACAGGCCAAGCTCCGCGGCAACAGAACAAAGGAGTCCCAGAAAAGACCCTCCTAAGAGGCTACGCTCCAATTACTCAGGCAAGAGCTCTTCTTCTCTTTAATCTGGGCCCTCTTATGCTTATGCTAGTATGACATTTCCACAACCACTCAGCAGGCCCCTATGCTGTGCTCAACCGCACGTTCCTCTCAAAACAACAAATCAAACGATGCCTCATTAGGGCTTGGGAGCAATCTCTCAATAACTTCAGATCTCCCGGACTGTCGGTTACACTCACTCAGGTTTGGTAAGAACCAGACGGAAAAAAGTGAAGTGCGTAATGTTATCTGTTTTATACTTGTTTGATTTCTTGGTTCTTGTTATCTCCCCCCTCTCCCCCTGCTTACCTTTTCCTTCCAGGCTCACTCCCATGTTCGCTACCAGGGCTAAATTTTCTTCTGACTCACCAACAGCAGGTCCCCTTGCTCTTGCGACACTAACTTACTCATTGACGTATTTACTCCACCCCCCATCACCTAAGGCCCTACTCTAAAAGTTATATCTTGGAATGTCAAGGGTCTTAGGTCCCCATCTAAACACATGAAGGTCCTCAGACATCTTAAAAGGCTCAATGCAGATGTTGCCCTCCTACAGGAAACCCACCTGAAGTCAGATGACTTCAATCGCCTCCAAAAACTGTGGGTGAGCAAGGTCTTCGGATCCCCTCTATAGACAGGAAAGCAGGAGTGATCATTCTCCTTCACAAAAGGCTAACAGCCGAAGTCACTGCGGTAGAAAATGACACCTCAGGCCGCCTAGCCTCTATTCACCTCCAGATCCAAAATAGGAATTACATTATCACCAATGTATATGCCCCCAATTCACCTACCTCCTCCTTTTTTCAAAATCTCACGCAGTGGATCCTAAAGGGTCCACTCACTCCCAATTTAATTGGGGGACATTTCAACACAGTATATAACACACAGGAGGATCGGACACACTGTACTCAACGGACCCCAGGCAGCCCAGCACCACCCCCTTCACAACTTGAACAGTTTCTCACAGGAACCCAGCTCAATGATCCCTGGAGGACGTCTCACCCACTCGAGAGACAGTTCACCTACTTCTCCCCTCCCCATTTGCCAAACTGGATTACCTCCTAGTCAAATCTTCCCTCCTACAACAGATTGAAGATACCGCTGTCCATGAGATAGTGATATCAGACCACGCCCGATTTCAATCTCTCTGAATCTGCCTTCCTTGACAAACTCACCCAACATCTGGCGCTTTCCCTCCTTCTTGGCTCAAGACACTAAATTACAAACAGTCCTGGAGAAAGCGTGGGAAGAATTCCTCGAAATGAACAGGGAACATTCCAACAGCCCAAACTTGCTTTGCGACACTGAAAAAGCTTTCCTACTCGGTAAAATAATCTCATACGCGGCCTTTCACAAAAAAGAGGCTCTCAAAAGTACAGCTCAGCCAGCCAGCGACTTAGAGAAGCCCAAGAGAGACTAATCCAAGCTAGCTCACCGGTCAATGAAGCAGAATGGAAAACTGCGAAACTTGAATTTGACACCTGGGCGGAACACCAGGAACGCATAAAATTTGCACATTATGACCCCCAATTACATAAGCACGGTAATAAGGCGGGCAAACTCCTTGCGAGACTCAGCAGAGGCCAATTCCAGCCCACACATATTACAGCCCTCAAATTAAACAAGGCAACACAGTCTCTAGGCCCCAAGACATCAACAAAGTGCTACACTACTTTTATAAATTTATTTACACCAAGGAAGACACGGACCCCTCCCTGGCGGACATCTTCCTCAGCCACGCTCAGCTACCTAAAGTGAGTCAGTCTCAACAGGACTCGCTGAATGCCCCCATCTCACAGATTGAAATTGAGGATGCCATCAAATCCTTAGCCACTAACAAATCCCCCGGCCCAGATGGGCTGACAGGTGAATTTTTTAAGTTAACCAAAAACTTTATCTCCCCGACCCTATCCAAGGTATTCAACCACATATGGACAGGAGGCCCATATCTCCCCTCAGGCCAACAAGCTTACATTAAGCTAATAGTGAAGAAAGGAAAAGACCCTTTGGAACCCGGGTCATACCAGCCTATTTCTCTGCTTAATGTAGACTCCAAGTTACTGTCAAGAATAATTGCCTCCCGGCTTGCGACCATCTTGCCAGATTTAATCCACCCGGCCCAGGCTGGATTTGTTAAAGGCAGATCGGCAGCAGCTAACATTAGAAAAGTCCTGGCGGTCTCAGACTGGGCTAAGATCAATCCCTCCAAGGACACAGCTATACTTACGCTTGACGCCGAGAAGGCCTTTGACAACGTCAGCTTTGATTGGCTATTTAAAACTTTCAAGGCCTTTGGATTCAAAGGCGAAATAACTCACTTTGTCAAGAACCTATACTCCAGCCCCTCAGCCAGAGTAGTAGCAGCGGGCCTAGTCTCTGACCCCATCCCTCTACACAAGGGGACGAGGCAGGGATGCCCCTTGTCCCCACTCCTATTTAATATTGCACTGGAACCCCTCTCTCGCCTTTTAAACATTCATGCCCCCTTGCACGGAGTCGAAATAGGCAAGGAATTGCTAAAGACAGTGCTCTTCGCGGATGACATATTAATTTTCACGGCCAACCCTCCAAAGGACATACCCCAAATACAGCAAAATTTTCAAACATTCCAAAAATGTGCTGGCCTGAAATTAAACTTTAGCAAGAGCGAAATCCTACCCCTTAACAAACAGGGAAAGGACTCTTGGACCCATTCTACACCTTTTAAAATTGCACGACAACACATAACATAACTGGGAGTGAACATCGGAAAAGACCCTGCCTCTATCTACTGACTAAACTACCCCCCCTTAATTAAGAAGATTATTGGTGAATTCGAGGTTTGGAGAAGCCTTCCCCTTTCGCTCTTTGGGAGATTCCATCTGTATAAAATGGTGAACTTTTCTCGCCTCTTGCACCCCATGCAGACAATTCCAATCTTAATCAAACATGTTGATATCCAAAGACTAAACAAAGCCTTAACCTCCTTCCTCTGGAGGGGCAAAAAACCCTGAATTGCTCTACCTAAACTTTATCTCCCGAAGGGCAAGGGGGGAGCCGGACTTCCACAAATTAGAGTGTATAACTTATCCTGTCTGGTAAGATCGGGTCTGGATTGGCTTACTCAGAAATCGAAGTATACCAATTTCCAGCTAGAATCTGAAATGACAGCTCCCTACACCCTCTCTCAGCTATCCTTCACAGCAACCTAAGAGCTCTGCCCTCCCAACTACGCTCCAATGTACTGATAAGAGACATGGTTATTGCATGGAGGGAAGCTAGTAAACGACTAAAGGTGTCCCCGCACCTATCCCAACACCTCCCAATTCGAGGTAATCCGATGCTACCCGCCTCTATTCAACACGCGGCCTTCACCCCTTGGGACCTAAGGGGCCTCTCCAGACTTACCTCATTGTATGACGCAGAAACTGGTTTGATACGACCCTACCGGTCCATACTGGAGGAATTCGGCCTCGCTCCCCATCATGACTTCTACATTTATCAAATTGCTTCCTATGTAAAAGCCACCTGCCCCAAACCAGAACTTAGGTTTAAGCGCACCTTTCTTGACAACCTGATCGACTCAGGCAACTTCTCGACAGCTGCAATCTACAGACCTCTGTTGCTCACCTTCACCAAACCTCTGGACGCAACCACTGGCAAAGCCTGGTCTAAAGACTTACCTACCACAGATTTCTCTACCACACTAACAAAGGGGTACAGGAAAACGCTCAAACTCTGCACCAACGAACTGTGGAAGGAAACCCAATTTAAGATTGTCCACAGGGCATACAACCCTCTATACAACACAGGAGCACCATGAGATGGGAAAATTTGCCCCTGGTGCAAAACCCAGAGAACATCTCTGCTCCACCGCCTCTGGAACTGCCCATTAATTGTCTCCTTCTGGCAGCGAATCATAGGATATATAAGAGAAGTAACTTCAGTAAACATCCCCTTGGACCCTCAGCTCATACTTTTTGGCTCAGAACCTAGCCCCTTAATGGAGCCTGCTGGATCACCTCCCCTTACCCAAGGCGCCCGCCTTCACCAATGGATACATATTTGCCTTTTAGCCTCCAGAAAAGCTATCCTAAAACACTGGATCAAACCTACTCTCCCAACTTTGGACGAAATACAAAACCAACGAATCCTTTTGCTTCGAAGGGACCTCCTAAATAGCTGGACCACCCCTCGCCTTACAAGCATGCACTGCCTCCAGAGATGGCGAGCCTTCATAAATAGAACCTTTAACAAAAACTTGCTGAAAGACCTCAGATTTCTTCTAACCCTGGATCAAGATGAGGATTTTTTTGGACTCCCCCACCATAGGAGTGGGCCTGGACTCATACCCCCCCTGCTCCATCACTAATGCCTACAATACATCGCATCTTGGTTCATAACCCCCCTACCAGAGACCTTTTCTAATAACCTCTCCTACCCTTTTGTGCTAGATACCTGCTTGCAAATGTACCCTCCACCTTTCCCCCATTCATCCACCCTGTCAACCGCAAGTTAATCCTACTTGGTAACCAAATCGATACTTGTTGTTCATTTTGAAACCTGATATAAACCCCTCCCCAGTTTTGGATGAGCACGGCCCCCCTCTCCCCCCCTTGGGGGGGAGGGGCGGAGGTGCCCTGATCACCCGCGCTATCCAAATTTACCTGACTAAGCCATCATCAGGTTTAATCGAACACCTAACCCCCCTCACCCCCCGAGTTCCTACTTTGCTAAAGTCTCATTTCAGCCAATTTATAAAAGCTGCTTATCTTCTTCTAGTTCTATACGAATACTCTGTGATGCAACTACTCGGTGAAATATCTATAAGTACCCCAACTTTACTGTTTTATTGGTTTAGTGTTGTAATGTTCTACTGAAAAATGGTTAATCCTTTTCAATTCATGCTCATGGTTGTTTTTTTCTGTGAATACGTAATAAAATGATTATAAAAAAAAAAAGCACAATGCTGTGGCGCAGAGCAATATTTCCATGCAAAGTTTAGGTAGCAATTTCAAGCAAAAAGTAAAATCAATTAATAAATTTGCCAGTGCTATCTGCTAAACAATGCTTTAATAATAAAAACAGAAATTTCACTGAAATTTAAATTTTCTGTAATACACTGTAGAAACATTTTACGCAGCTTTTTTTTTTTCTAACTGGTATAGGTCTAAAACCCATGCTCTATATTTGTGTCTCTATGGCTGTGATGCATCACCTAATAGGTTTAAATTTCGCAAGGAAGATTTAATTTTATTTTGAGAAAACGTTTAGTACTGAAATAATGATACATCAGACTTTCTTTATGCTGTAGACAGTGAGGGGCCTACTGAGTGTGTGTTTGTAAATATCTCTTTGCTAGCACAAACAAGTAATCAAAATGGGCTTTTTAATGATAAAAAAATGAACATGGTATACTGATGCACTACAGAAATGTTTTATCAGTAAGAATTTATGCATGGCTAACCGTGTTTCAGTGTTCTTGACATACATGTTTTAAAATCAAATTGACGCAAGCTTTACTTGCCAGGATTTACAACACAAAAACATCTACAACAAAGTATTGGGTTATTGAGGTCACTTTTTTATTCCCAACTAGTCCTAACTTCTTTGAACTCTTATTTAAAATTTATGTGACACTCACCACAAACTAAACCCCTCCATTACCAATTCTCTCATCTGCATACTCTTCTCCCCAAATCTTTATTACCGGACCAAATAGGGTAATTATTGAATGATTAAAACCAGCTTCAAGATCCCAAGCATAGTAATAATATGAATGTTATTGATACTTTTTTTGAATTGATAATTCAAAAAATGTTGAAAAAATGTTCATACAGCCTGGAGCAGTAATGTTTTAGCAAAGACATGTACAAGGGAATAAAGTTTTATTTTACTAGCAAATACTTTGACAGCTGTCATTGCCAGATTCATTGTAAAAAAAAAAAAAAACACAAACACAGACCCCCTCAAGAAAAAGTCTTCTGTGTAAATTGGGGGTTGTTTGGAGGGGTTTTTGTAACAAAAAATATTCCATATAAGGTATGTTCAGACAAAACATTTAGTACACGTGGATCAGAATTTAACTGTTCAACAGGGACAAGGCAAATCTCAATCCACGTGTGGCTTTCAACTTCTGTTCAACAGGACTGCTGGAAAAAAAACCTTAATTTGATCAGCTACTGTAGCCAATCAGCTGGAGTGTTGATCAGTCTGACAGCAGAGGAGTCCTCACTGTAAGAATTCCAAACCATAGAGGGGAGGATTCCTCCACCCACTTAACTTTTATGGATGGGAAATACATTTTTTTTTAGCCCACCATCTGAATGCAAATATACAGTACAAAAGACCAGGAGACTTAAAACATATATGGATCCTCTAGTTCAAATTTAGTAAGCTAGAATCAAAAACACACTTTCACCCAAACTAGAAGTGTTTAAACTACAATGAAATGTACAGTATCTCACAAAAGTGAGTACACCCTTACATTTTTGTAAATATGCTATTATATCTTTTCATGTGACAACACTGAAGAAATGACACTTTGCTACAATGTAAAGTAGTGAGTGTACAGCTTGTATAACAGTGTAAATTTGCTGTCCCCTCAAAATAACTCAACACTCAGCCATTAATGTCTAAACCACTGGCAACAAAAGTGAGCACACCCCTAAATGAAAATGTACAAATTGGGCCCAATTAGCCATTTTCCCTCCACGGTGTCATATGACTCATTAGCGTTTCAAGGTCTCAGGTGTGAATGGGGAGCAGGTGTGTTAAATTTGGTGTTATTGCTCTCACTCTTTCTTACTGGTCACTGGAAGTTCAACATGGGAACTCATGGTAAAGAACTCTCTGAAGATATGAAAAAAAGAATTGTTGCTCTACATAAAGATGACCTAGGCTATAGGAAGATTGCCAAGACCCTGAAACTGAGCTGCAGCACGGTGGGGCCAAGACCATACAGCAGTTTAACAGGACAGGTTCCACTCAGAACAGGCCTCACCATGGTCAACCAAAGAAGTTGAATGCACGTGCTCAGCATCATATCCAAAGCTTGTCTTTGGGAAATAGATGTATGAGTGCTGCCAGCATTGCTGCAGAGGTTGAACGGGTGAGGGGGGGCAAGCCTGTCAGGGCTCAGACCATACACCCCACACTGCATCATATTGGTCTGCATGGCTGGCATCCCAGAAGGAAGCCTCTTCTAAAGATGATGCACAAGAAAGCCTGCAAACAGTTTGCTGAAGACAAGCAGACAGGTTCAGATGGTGTCAAGCGTGTGTGGCAGCAACCAGGTGAGGAGTACAAAGACAAGTGTGTCTTGCCTGCAATCAAGCATGGTGGTGGGATTGTCATGGTCTGGGGCTGCATGAGTGCTGCCAGCACTGGGGATCTACAGTTCATTGAGGGAACCATGAATGCCAACATGTACTGTGACATACTGAAGCAGAGCATGATCTCCTCCCTTCAGAGACTGGGCCACAGGGCAGTATTCCAACATGATAACGGACCCAAACACACCTCTGAGATGACCACTGCCTTGCTAAAGAAGCTGAGGGTAAAGGTGATGGACTGGCCAAGCATGTCTCCAGACCTAAACCCTATTGGTTATCTGTGGGGCATCCGGCAATGGAAGGTGGAGGAGCGCAAGGTCTCTAACATCCACCAGAGGATTACAGTGGCAACCTGTGAAGGTCTGGTGAACTCCATGCCCAAGAGGGTTAAGGCAGGAAAATAATGGTGGCCACACAAAATATCGACACTTTGGGACCAACTTTTGACATTTTCATATAGGGGTGTACTCACTTTTGTTGCTTAGAAATTAATGGCTGTGTGTTATATATATGTATCCAGCTGTAGACACTAAAACAGGGACAACTCCCTCCACACACATACAACTTTGGCTACATCTTTCTATAATTTAAGTAAAGATTAGATTTAAATGCTGCCTGTACTGATTGTATAACTAGGTCCAATGAACTCTAACTGACCAAGAGTTTTGATATACTTATAGGTGTGTTTTACTAAATGTAAAAGGTTCTTCACTTTGCAAGAAAAGTTCCCCTGGCTTAGTAAATGAGGTGAAGATCTATTGACTTCTATCATCCAATCATGGGCAAGAAAAACTACTATTCAACCACTTCAACCCCGGAAGGTTTTACCCCCTTCATGACCAGAGAACTTTTTGCAATTTGGCACTGCTTTAACTGATAATTGTGCAGTCATGCAACACTGTACCCAAACAAAAGTTGTGTCCTTTTTCCCCACAAATAAAGCTTTATTTTGGTGGAATTTAATCATCACTGGGATTTTTATTTTTTGTGATATAAAAATGAAAAGAAAATTATATTTTCTACTTTTTGCTATAATAAATATCCAATAAACTCAGTTTTGTCATAAATTAGGTCAAAATGTATTCAGCTACATGTCTTTGGTAAAAAAAAATGCAATCAGACTATATTTATTGGTTTTCACAAAAGTTGTAGCATAGTCTACAAACTATGGTATATTCACTGGAATTTATGCAGCTTTTACTTGCTGCTTATCTCATTTCTTGTGGTACTAAAATGGCAAGGCAGTACAAAACCCGCCCAAATTACCCCTTTTTGGAAAGTAGACACCCTAAGCTATTTGCATTGAGCATGTTGAGACCATTGAATACTTAATTCTTTTGTCACAAGTGATTGAAAAATGACAGAAAAAAATGTATATATTTTTTTTTTTTTGCTAAGAGGCATGGTGAGTATTTTTCAGCTCTCATTTGTTTTGGAAAATGAAGAAAGAAAAGGAAAATTCATTTTTTTTTCAATTTTCAAAACTGTGTGAAAAAAAGCGAGATCTGCAAAATACTCAACATGCCTCTCAGCAAATAGCTTGGGGTGTCTACTTTCCAAAATGTGTCATTTTGGGGTGGGGGGTTGTGCTATCTTGGTATTTCATGGCTTCTAAAACTGTGATAGGTAGTGGGGAAGTGAAATGAGCAAGTTACGCCCTTAGAAAGCCTGAAGGCAGTGATTCGGCACCCCTATGCAGCTAGGCTCCCAAAAAGTCTCATATGAGGTATCCCTATACTCAGGAGAAGCAGCAGAATGTATTTTGGGGTGTAATGGCATGTGTGACCAATATATCATTTCAGTGACAATGAAAATGTTTTCGTCATTTTCCCGAAACTTGTTTCAAAACATAAAATATTCCATGAACTCAACATGCCTCTCAGTAAATAGCTTGTGGTGTCTACTTTCCAAAAAAGGGTCATTTGGGGGTGTTTGAACTGTCCTGACATTTTATGCACAACATTAGAAGCTTATGCCACACATCACCCACTCTTCTAACCACTTGAAGACCAAGCCTTTCTGACACTTTTTGTTTACATGTAAAAATGTAATTTTTTTGCTATAAATTACTTTGAACCCCAAACAGATATCTTTTTTTAAAAAATCAGAGGCCCTACAGAATAAAATGGTGGTTGTTGCAATGTTTTTTCCACACAGTATTTGCGCAGAGATCTTCCAAATGCAAAAAAAAAACACTTGTTTGAATTTTTTTTTTCATCAGAAATGACTTTTATTTCAAATATTTTTTATTGAGATAAAAAAGTAAATAACTTACAATACACCGATCCAGGATATATGAAATAGTACATAGTATGAGAAATTATTCTGCGCTCTTGGTAACGCAGCTGTGGGAATGGCTATAGATTATTCAAACCTATACTTGAGCACATCAAACTCTTTGGGGTTGATTTACTAAAGCTTGAAAGTGCAAAATTTGGTGCAGTTGCCCACAGAAATCAGCTTCAAGGTTTTATTGTCAAAGCTTGATTGAACAAGCTGAGGTTAGACGCTGATTGGCTAGCATGCGCAGCTGCACCAGTTTTTGCACTCTCCAGCTTTAGTAAATAAACCCCTTTATCTCATTGTCTAACTTAGATGATTATAAAAACTATAAACAGTTCTGAACATAAAAATAGGACTCCATCTACATCTGTCCATCTTAAAGGGATAGTCACTACTAACTGTGACGGTAAATGAACCAGGGGTCCCACTTAGCATCATAAGTAGGTAAGGAGTCCTGTAAGGCATGAAAAAAAATTTCTGTTAACATAATGTGGTCAACGCTTGTTAATACTTGTGTAAAAAGCACTGTGGTGGTTTTCCAATTAAGGGCAATTCCCCACTGCATAGCTGCACAGATAGTATGTATATGTTTCATGAAGTGTTTAGAGGTTTCTGGGATTTTTTCAAAAAGGAGACAGTATGTGTGTGTCAGAGCCACATGCTTCCCAGACAACTCATCTATCAATTCAAAAATCTTCTTCCAGGTAGGTTGGATCATGGTACACTCCCAGAACATGTGTAAAAAGGAACCTGGGGAAACAAACCCTGAAAACAAGAAGAGGAGGATTGAGGGTAAATCATGTGTATCCAGTTTGGGGTGTAGTACCAGTGCGTAAACACTTTTATTGCTGTTCCCTAATTGTCAAAGATTTAGTGCATTTGCGCATATTTTGCCAGTTTGCATCCCAATCTTGGGCCTCCTTCTCTATATTAAGTTCCTATTCCCAACTAGATATATATTTCAATTTAGGGTCATTCCCTATTGTAGCCAGTGATTTATATAGGCCAGAGATCAAACCTTTTTGTCTAGGGGCATTCTGACAGATATATTCAAAGCTGATTTGAGTGTCTGATGGGGTCAATGAATAGTGTGTCAGATAAAAATGTCGTATTTGAAGGTAGTGATAAAATTCTATATCTGGAAGGTTATATTGGAATTGCAGCTGGGAGAACGAAACAAATTGTGAGTTCCATTGGAAGTCCTTTAACCAGTTGCTGACCACCCGCCGTGGCTTGATGGTGGCAACTTGGTTCGTTATCGCGAAACACCGTCACCTGATGGCGGCCATGAGAATGAGTATTGTAAGCGCGCGTGCGCTGCTGGAGGCATGCTCACTGTGTTCCAGGGGGGGCCAGGGAGCGGGTACGGTGGAATCGATGTCTGCCGGTTACCCACAATCACCCCTCCGGAGCATCAGAATGGAGGTCCGTGTGTGTAAACACAGATCTCCGTTCTGACAGAGGGGGAAGGGATGTGATCACAGGCTCCCTGTATATGGGAACCGTGACCACTCCCCTCCTCCAGCCAGCCCAGCTCCCATACAGTTAGAACACAGAAAGGGAACACAGTTAACCCTTAGAGCGCCCCCTGCAAGTTAACCCCTTCATTGCAAATGGCATTTACACAGTAATCAGTGCATTTTCATAGCAATGATCGCTGTATAAATGCCAATGGTCCCAAAAAAGTGTCAAAATGGTCCGACATGTCCGTTGCAATAGATGAATTCTCATCATTCTTAAACACGGCAACTTTTGCACAAACCAATCAAATGCTGATTACGATTTTTTTTTTTACCAAAAATATGAGGAAGAATATAAATCGGCCAAAACCGATGAAAAAAAATGTTTTTTTTAATGTTTTTTTGGACATGTATTTTTTTTTTTTTTCCAAAATGTATTTTATTGTTTGAAGAAGAGAAAAAAAAAAAAAGGGGGAAAACATGCGTATATCAAACAAAGGTGAATAAGAACGAATAGTTCATAACATTTGTATAACTATATCAGGTAGCATAACAACAGACAGTTTGGACATGTATTTTAGTAAAAAATAAGAAATATTGTTTTTTGCAAAATTGTCACTCTTGTTTTGTTTATAGCGGTGATCAGAAATGATGCAGAGGGGATCAAATACCACCAAAAGAAAGCCCTATTTGTGGGAAAAAAAGGACGCACATTTTGTTTGGGTACAATGTCGCCAGACCACGCAATTGTCAGTTAAGACGACACAGTACTGAATCACAAAAAGTGCTCTGGTCCTAAACTGGGAAATCCTTCCGGGGCTGAAGTGGTTAAAGAAGTCACATTTTTGAAGATCCATGTCCTAAAGGATTATGTGTTATTGTAGGCTGTGGGGAGCCTGTGGTCTTCTAGATAGGAAGCACCTGGGGAGGTTTTAGAGATCAATTCAAACTTTTGTTTATATCGATCCCATAGGTTTAGAGAGTGTGCTACAATCAGATTACGTTTAATTATCTCTGGTGTTGAAGATCTAGAAGACCATAACTGCACTGGGAGAAAGCATGGAAGAATAGAAATTTGTTTGAATCTGACCCATGGGACCTGTGATTCTATTATGTTCCATTGAGCTAACTGTGAGACTCTACTGGCAATATAATATAGCCACACCTGTGGGACTCCCAGGCCTCCCAACTTGCCAGATCTGTATAGCACCATTTTAGAGAATATAGGCGGCTTGTTTTGCCATATAAATCTGTTAAAGTATGTCTAAATTTTAAGTAGATAGGCTTTTGAAAGTAGAATGGGGAGGGCACAAAACAAATAGAGTTGTTTTGGAAGTAGTGTCATCTTTATTGCCATCGTCCTACCTAGAAAGGAAATGTGATAGGTCGTCCAAACTTTCATTAAACTTCTCAATTTAGTTACCATTGGGGGTCGTTATAATTGAAGAGCAGTTTATAACTATGCGGGAGTATTATGCCTAGATAGAGTAGGGAGGATTTAGCCCATATAAAGGAAAATGAACCTTTTAGGGCCTCCAGCTCAGGAGAGGAAAAACCCACCGGTAGAGCCACCGACTTTGACATGTTTGCTGACAGAACAGAGATGTCTGCAAACTGAGATAAAGTTTTAAGCAAATTTGGTAGGGTGACCATGGGGTTGGTATGGAAAAGTATTACATCATCTGCATACATGCAGAGTTTAAAGGTTGCAGAGTCCTTGTTGTATCCCAATTAGAGTTAAGCAAACCCGAACTGTAAAGTCCGGGACCATACCAAACTTTTGGGTGTCTGGGACCCGGACCCGAACCCGGACTTTTCAAAAAAAGTCCGGGTTCGGGTCCGGAGTTCTGGTATTTTATTCCATGTGTTGAAAAGCTGCCAAGGGCAGCCAATCAACAAGTGTTTCACTGCTTTTCCCTAGAAGCCATCACAGCCATGCCTACTAATGGCATGGCTGTGATTGGCCAGTGCACCATGTGACCCAGCCTCTATGTGTGGCTGGAGTCACCGTGCTGCATGTCATATGCTCTCAGGATAGTTTAGGGAGAGGATGCTGCTGGCTCTGTGAGGGACAGATTGCAGATATTATAGAACATCTCATCCTGCATTACTGAATGATCTGATTGCGGACTAGGGAGAGATACTAGTACAGGTGCTTTGAGAGAGGGAGACATACTAGTACTGGTGCTTTGAGAGACAGATTGCACACCTCATCCTGCTGCACAGAACGATCTGATTGTGGACTAGGGAGAGATACTAGCAGGGAGAGATACTAGTACTGGTGCTTTGAGGGAGGGAGAGATACTAGTACTGGTGCTTTGAGAGACAGATTGCACATCTTATCCTGCTGTACAGAACAATCTGACTGGACTAGGTAGAGTCTGTTGCTTTAAGGGAAAGATTATTCTTCTAAAATCATCTCCAACTTGTACAGGGAAAGGTTCCAGCTGTTGCTTTAAGGGAAAGATTATTGTTCTAAAATCATCTGCAAGCTCCATTCACGAAGTGTATTGTAGCCGGATAAAGCCATATTAGTGTTGTAAAATCAGGTCCAAGCTCCATTCAATAAGTGTATTGTAGCCGCATAAAGCCATATTAGTGTTATAAAATCATGTCCAAGCTACATTCACTAAGTGTATTGTAGCCGGATAAAGCCATATTAGTGTTATAAAATCATTGATTTTATAACACTAATATGGCTTTATCCGTGTCACGATCAAGCGTCAGGCTCGAAGACCAGTTGCTATAGCAGTTTCGTAATCACCCTGGCAGATGACACAGGCTCACCTGAGGTGCGGAATCTAAGTACCGACCGGTGTTCACCAGAGCTCCTGATGGTGGAGATGGACTTAGCTGCGTGCCAGTACCAGGTCGCGGTCCTCAGGATTGCCCCACCAGGGTGTTAGCAAACTGGGGTCCAGTAGCGGATGAGCAGATAAGGATCAGACGGGAGCGTGGTCAGTAATCAAGCCAAAAGGTCGGTAACGAGTAGTTGCAGGTTGGGATCAGGCAGTAGAGTAGTCGTGGAACAAGCCAAGGGTCGATAACGAATGGTAGCAAATCCGGACAACAACAGGGAAGACAGAGCAAGGCACTGGCTAAGAAAGCACAATAACCTGGCAAAGAGGAAGTGCAGAGACAAGGCTTATAAAGGAAGTT
>BLSH010277544.1:189679-207943 GCA_018402905.1 Glandirana rugosa
CCTGGAGTCGGTCGACAAACGGCGACACTGTAGTGTCCCTAGGAGACCTCGTCAGTTCCGGGGTCGGTACCGTCACCGTCCAGTTCTTTGGGTTCCGTTCTTACCGGGGGTGAATCTCTTGGGTCCTTAAAGCCCCGCAGACCTATGCTCTGGTCACGAAAGGGGCTGAGAGAACTTGATGTGTGGCCACTACTTCCCTCCAGCTGGAGTTGGAGTGCAGGAGAGGGGGAGGAGGTGACTCAGTGACGACCCGGCTAAGGTCCCCCTTGAGAGTAGGGGGGTCGACCTGGGTTTATCGGGTCAAGGTCGAAGAGGCTTGGAGGGTTTGTTACTGGACGGGAGAAGCTGGAACTGGGCTATTTGGGTCCAGCTGGGGGGATGAGAGTTCCCCCTGGAATCGGCCCAGCAGTGACTCAGTGGAGGAGGGGGAGAGGACGTGAGGTTGAGGTCGACCTCCCTTCATCACCGGTGTGTAGTTCAAGAGAGTCGGGGAAAGCACTGGTCTCGTATCCAGACGCCCCGAAATTCCTGGGTTCTCTAAGTGGGGGCCATTCTTGCCTTGGGTTTCTTGACCTGCCACTGCCATGGCTGGGGCCTTGACTGCTCCAGAGGATCCCTGTGATGTCACAGCGGCAAACAGCTGGCTGAGGTCCTTTTTGGCCGTTGGTCCGGCCATAGGGAAGTATAGTGCCTTGTCTGGGATAAAGGACACCCTTCTGTGGTAAGGGCCCTTAATTAGGTGAGGTAGTCAGGTCAAAGTTGTTGTGGAAGTGGCCACGGATCTGGGTCTGGGAGGTTAGGAGAGTGTAATATATAGTTTGGAAAAACTGTAAAATCACTCAATATATGAGCTTCAAGCTTGAGGGTGTTACAGAGGGGACTGGTGAGGACCCTAGACCCCCTAGGGTGTATTAGAGGAATCCTCTGTCTATTGCCTGATGAGATTTAGGCCGAAGGCCCGAGTGGCGGCCATCTTGGTACACCCGATCAACAGTCTTGTTACTTAAAGAGGGTATAGTCCGTGTAATAGGGGCTCTTACTGGTTGCCCAAGCTTCCGGATTGTCAGAGGGGTCCACTCCGACCCGCTGTCCACCTCTGAAGGCCTTTGGAGAGCCGGGACAGCTTATAGCACTTTAAAGGCCGCCGCCGCGGCCATCTTGGGACTCCCCGCGCCCGCTGCTCTGTAGAAAAACTGAACCCGTGGTCCACTTTGCGGTGTTGCGGGTAATCCCCCGGCCCGCTGGGTGTATGGGGGCACAGGATCGCTCGGGGGGCTCGTCCAGATCGCCGTCCAATCGCGCTGCTGGCCCTCTGGGTGGGTGAAGGTGCGGAGCTCCGATCTAGGCAGCCATATCGGAGCTCCCGCGCATGCGCACTCCCCAGACATTTCCTTCTTAATCAATTTCTCCACATTTGAAAACATACCAGCTAGTTCACGCTTCAGAGCCCACATTAGGGTTAGCATTTCTGGGCTCTGGTCATCTAGACATTCAGAGCTGGAGGACGAAGCTGGAGCTCAGGTGGATGGAGGTGGAATGCGGAGAAGCTAATCTACTAGCTTGTGGCCAGCAAACCTGCTCTCACAACTTTCGAGAGTCCCCTCTATCTGCTCTTTCCATCACCAGAAACTTCCTGATGGAGCCTGAGGATGGCGGTTTGGAAGCTGGTTGCCTTCCTGGGCATTTGCCCGACACAGAACAGGAGGCAGCAAGGTGAGTTCACATGTTAGGATAGGATTGGATGAGAGATAAGCCTTGTCTGGAGCACAGCTCCGACATGTCCACACAGCATCATGTGGAAACCAAAATAAATCCATGTTAACACTGCTGCCTGTGGTGAAAATCATGAAACCTCAGGGGAAAGAAAAAAGATTATATTTGCATAGCTGCTTTTTGTCCATTGTAAAACATTGTGTTACTGTAATACTTTCAGCTCTATTGACAGTATAACCCTATAAAAATAGTGTATTTTTGTGCAGTTTACAGCATTTTAGTTTTTGTTTTTTCTTTTGCATTTCTTAGCTTTTTAACATTTATTTGGCAAAAGAAAGACTTATTGTATATTGTGCGTTTTTACAGTGTGCAGATGTCTACATCATACAGACAGTTTTGATAAGTCATGAAGTCAATCAAAATTCAACATTAATTTGATAGAGAATATAAAACATGAACAGAGGTTAACCAGGAAAAAGGAAAAAAGAGAAAAATCATGAGGAGATATATAGAAACAATGTTTTACACTATTATCCACTTGAGTAGCAGCCTGTATATATGCACTCACCTTCTTTACCAGGCTATATTTCAATTTTCAATGCTGTGATAGTCTGTTTCATAATTATTCGGTCATGCAACACTGTACATGGACTAATTTTATAACAAGATTTCTATTGGTGGTATTTAATAACCACTGAGTTTTTTTTCTTTTTTACTATATAAAGAAATGAAAGAAAGAAACAAAAACAAATAAATAAATAAATAAATAAATGTTTATCATATTCTCTATTGTAAAATATAGCAGTTAACAAGGCTAAAACAGTACAAACACCCCATTTTGGAAAGTGGACACCCCAATGTAATCTCTTTTGTGTCCAATTTTTTTGGAAATGGAGAAACGTGCTGCTATTAAGTTTGTTAGCCACTTTCCACCCAGCCTATTGACAAATGACGGCCGGGCAGTCGCTTCGTTATCCTGACTGGGTGTCTATTGACGCCCTCAGGATAACCCGCATTCGCACGCCCGTGGGGGTGCACATCGCGGCGATCGGTGGTGCCTTGGGTCAGTCTGACCCACCGCATTACCGATCAAGGTAAAAGGCTTCCATCTGAAGCCTTTTATCATGTGATCAGCCTTGACCAATCACAGCTGATCACAGTGTAAACAGGAAGAGCCATTTATCAGCTTTTCCTCTGTTCAGGTCTGCAGACCTAAGCAGTGGAGAGCCGATCAGCTGCTCTCCTGATGAGGGGGCTGCGCTGAACATTTATCAGTGCAGCCACCCTCAGGATCACCAGACTGGACCACCAGGGAGCTGACCAGGACCACCAGAGAGCCTCCCACAAGGACATCATAAGGAGGCCACTGATGGACCACCAGGGAGGAGATCAGGAGGCTGCCCAGGGACCACCAGGGAGCCCACACTAGACCACCATGTAAGGGGCATACAGTGCACTGTAGGGATGGCAGGCACTGTGCCCATATGTGATGCCTGCCAGTGCCATCCCTAACAGTGCTATATGCACCAGTGCCCACCAGTGTCATGTACCAGTGCCCACCAGTGATGCCTATCAGTGCCCTCCTGTGCCACCTATTAGTGCCCACCATTGCCACCTATCAGGGCCACCTATCAGTGCCCAGCAGTGCCACCTATCAGTGCCCAGTATCATCTATCAGTGCTGCCTATGAGTGCCCATGAGTGCCGCGTATCAGTGCCACCTATCAGACCCCATCAGTGTTGCTTATCAGTACCGCCTATCAGTGCTGCATACAGTCAGGTCCATAAACATTAGGACATTGACACAATTCAAATCTGTTTGGCTCTATACACCACCACAATGGATTTGAAATGAAACGAACAAGATGTGCTTTAATTGCAGACTTTCATCTTTAATTTGAGGGTATTTACATCCAAATCAGGTGAACGGTGTAGGAATTACAACAGTCTGTATATGTGCCTCCCACTATTTAAGGGACCAAAAGTAATGGGACAATTGGCTGCTTAGCTGTTTCATGGCCAGGTGTGTGTTATTCCCTCATTATCCCATTTACAAGGAGTAGATAAAAGGTCCAGAGTTAATTTCAAGTGTGCTATTTGCATTTGGAATCTGTTGCTGTCAACTCTCAATATGAGATCCATAGAGCTGTCACTATCAGTGAAGCAAGCCATCATTAGGCTGAGAAAAACAAAACAAACCCATCAGAGACATAGGAAAAACATTAGGTGTGGCCAAACCAACTGTTTGGAACATCCTTAAAAAGAAAGAACCCACCGGTGAGCTCAGCAACACCAAAAGACCAAAAGACCCGGAAGACCACGGAAAACAACTGGTGGATGACCGAAGGATTCTTTCCCTGGTGAAGAAAACACCCTTCACAACCGTTGGCCAGATCAAGAACACTCTTCAGGAGGTAGGTATATGTGTGTCAAAGTCAACAATCAAGAGAAGACTTCACCAGAGTGAATAAAGAGGGTTCACCACAAGATGTAAACCATTGGTGAGCCTCAAAAACAGGAAGGCCAGATTAGATTTTGCCAAACAACATCTAAAAAAGCCTTCATACTTCTGAAACAACATCCTATGGACAGATGAGACCAAGATCAACTTGTACCAGAGTGATAGGAACAGAAGAGTATGGAGAAGGAAAGGAACTGCTCATGATCCAAAGCATACAACCTCATCAGTGAAGCATGGTGGTGGTAGTGTCATGGCGTGGGCATGTATGGCTGCCAATGGAACTGGTTCTCTTGTAGTTATTGATGATGTGACTGCTGACAAAAGCAGCAGGATGAATTCTGAAGTGTTTTGTGCAATATTATCTGCTCATATTCAGCCAAATGCTTCAGAACTCATTGGACGGCGCTTCACAGTGCAGATGGACAATGACCCGAAGCATACTGCGAAAGCAACCAAAGAGTTTTTTAAGGGAAAGAAGTGGAATGTTATGCAATGGCCAAGTCAATCACCTGACCTGAATCCAATTGAGCATGCATTTCACTTGCCGAAGACAAAACTGAAGGGAAAATGCCCCAAGAACAAGCAGGAACTGAAGACAGTTGCAGTAGAGGCCTGGCAGAGCATCACCAGGGATGAAACCCAGCATCTGGTGATGTCTATGTATTCCAGACTTCAGGCTGTAATTGACTGCAAAGGATTTGCAACCAAGTATTACAAATTGAAAATTTGATTTATGAGTGTTAATCTGTCCCATTACTTTTGGTCCCTTAAAAAGTGGGAGGCACATATACAAACGGTTGTAATTCCTACACCTTTCACCTGATTTGGATGTAAATACCCTCAAATTAAAGCTGAAAGTCTGCAGTTAAAGCACATCTTGTTTGTTTCGTTTCAAATCCATTGTGGCGGTGTATAGAGCCAAAAAGATTAGAATTGTGTTGATGTCCCAATATTTATGCACTGACTGTATATGTGCCCCATCATTAATGCAACCTTATCAGTGCCACCTCCTCAGTGCCAATCTGTACTGCCTCATCAGTGTCTGTCAGTGTAGCCTCATCAGTGCTCAACAGTGTAGTCACATCAGTGCCCGTCAGTGATTGAGAAAATGTACTTATACAAAGATTTGTGACAGAAACCAAGAAAAAATCTTTTTTTCAAAATTTTCATATTTTTTTATTTGTAGCGCAAAAAATAAAAACCCCAGGGGTGATCAAATGCCACCAAAAGAAAGCTCTATTTATGGGAACAAAACAATAAAAAATGTGTTTGGGTACAGCGTCGCACGGCCGCGCAATTCTCATTCAAAGCACAACAGCACTGAAAGCTGAAAATTGGTCTGGGCGGGAAGTGTTTTTTAAAAGTGCCTGATAATGAAGTGGTTAAACATGGGGCTTAGTAATAATAAAATGACCATAGATATAAAGATTTTTCAGTTCTGAAAAAAAAATCTTGTAATATTATGTTATTGAAATCCCTAAAGAATGTAATGAAACAATTTAAAACAACTATGATTCCCCAAAATAATTGGTAGTAACATTAAAGCTAAACTCCAGAAAAAAAATACTTTCTACTGTCTAGATTAGTTATCTTTAGGGGCTAGTTTACACCAGAAAGTAGTGTGGAAAAAAACATATTTCCATGATTTGCAGTGGGTATTAGTGCAATGCCATCAACACCCCAAATGCAATGCTGTTGCTTGCACTGGAACACAGGGTATAGAAGTGCCATGCAATCTGGTTGCTCTGCATTTTTTAAAGTAGCACATGCACTAATTTTGCTGCAGTCCAGTGCAATTTCAACCCATTCAAATTAATGGGCTGAAATCCCACTGCACTTGGATCACATGTGAATCATACAGGAATGCACAGTGTGTTCTTGTGAGATTCATTGTGTGTACAGGCCCATAGGCTCACCATACACATTACAATTTGACCATACATTTTTTGTACAACCAGTTTCCAAAACAATGTAATATGAGGACCTACCTAAATTATCCAATTTGTATCCCATAAGATAGACCCTTCCACTATATACTTGTTGGTAGATCTAAAGGTTGTACATTTAGATCATATGTTAAGTTTATAGCTGTATATACTACACCCAGAAGGCTGCTGGGTATGTTAAAAATCTGTGTTGTCCTCTTAGTAATGGTTGCACGTGCCCGTCCTTCCTCCACCTCTCCTGCTAATAAAACCTCTTGTGATTTACTCACAGGATATAAGTTATTCTGTGATTGGACATAGAGTAGTCCTGTTGTTTATCTGTCCCTCCTATCCCAGTGTTTAATTACAACAATATGAAAGTATTATTTCATGTACATTTTCTTGGTCTTATTCTTTAATATTTATAGTCAGAAACAACTTAGCTTATATCCAATCAAGCAATGAAGCCAGTGGGCAGATTAATTCCTTTTTGTGAACTTTCATTAAGTGGTACTGGTTCTGAAAATCCTCACCATAATCAGGTGCCGCATATAAAGATTTAAAATCTTCCTGCAGGTTTTTATACAATGCTGCATCTTTTTCGTACTGAGCCTTCTGCAGTGCAGACATTTGTACAATGGTAGTAAGCTGCCTCCTTTTCAGATTGAGCATTCTGCAGTGCTGCTACATGCCGGTCTTCCCTTTTAATGGCTTCCTATTATCATCCAGGGCCTGTATCAGTATGACTATTACTTTTTTTTCAGCTAGAGGCACTTCAAGTGCCGAAAAAACAGAAACCAACTTCCTAAGATCTGAAGGGGCCTTGTCGACAGCTTCGATCAGCAAGAAGTCGTCCAGATAGTGGATGACTTCCTGGCAACCTTCTCGGTGCACCAGAATCCAACTAAGGGCTTGGGCAAATGTGTTGAAAAGCCAGGGGTTGCTTTTAGAACTGAACGTGAGTTTTGTGGCGAAATAGTATTGATCCCGCCACTTGACTCCATGTCATCGCCAAAGAGAGGGGAGGATCGGCAACAACTTGAAGGCATCGGAGATATCAGCTTTAGATAGCCAGGCCCCAACCCCCAAGCTAATAATACACTGGATAGCTTGATCCACGGAAGCATATTTCAGAGAGAACTCATCGGAAGGAATCAATGAATTTAAGCTAGGTACCTGTGAGCAATGAGGGGCTGACAAATCATAAATCAAACAAAGTTTATTATTAAATTTGCCTATTGCTATCCCAATTGGACTGACCCTCCAGTTTTCAAATGGTGGATCGGAGAACGGGCCTATTACGAACCCCTTTTCTATTTCTGTTTGTAATAAGGTATCCACGGCCTCCCAGTTGCCAATAGCGGATAGCAGGTTGGGGCATTCAAAAATCATCTGCGGGAGTGCAACAAAACCAGTAACGAAAAACCTGTAACCAAAAAATCCCTGATTGTAGGAGATGGATGTGCCGCCAACCAGGCCGCCAGCAAGGGAACGCTTACCCGGCTTAGTCAGGGCTTGTTTACATGTTTCAAGGAGCATGCTGATTTAGGATGGGCCCTGAAACAAATGAAGCAGATGTGTAGTAACCTACACTGATTGTAGTTACAGGAGCCCAGATTGAAGTTATTGCAGATCTGGGCCTTACCTAGGTGATGGATAGGCCGGCCCAGTTTGTCCACTTGGGATGAGCTGTTGGCACTGGGATCCCGGGAAGGACCGCAAGCTCCGTGTTTGGACACCACAAAGTATTGTGGGAGGAAGACTGACAATTTGCACATACCGGGGCTCTAAGACCGGCAAAATGCCGGCAGAAAAGCTTGGTATTGATGTTCCCCCAAAATACCGTCACCTGATGTTGGAGGAATATAGCTGCCGTCTTGGCTGAAAAGGTACGGTGGTAGTCGTAGAAACTAGTACCATCGCACTTGTGGCCTAGTTCCACTATAGCATATAGATATAGGTCCAGCTCTTCCCTACGCTCCGGCTGAACTGAACAAATGATGTCTCTATACATGCTAAAGGCTAGGAGAAACTCCGGTATGGACAATTTGCGGTTAAGCCTCTGATCCCTGGTTTTAACTACGACCGATACATCCCCACAAGCATAGGAGCGGTTGTCGGTTACATTGTGCGCTGCGATCAAGAGGGATGCTAAATTTACATCTTTCCCTTCTAAAATATCCTTCCTGACGTTAGCAGGGACAAAATGGGCAAGAATGACAGAGGGAGTGGTTGAACTAGTACCTGCTACTGCTGGGACAATCCCAGTCATGGCCGGAGCTCTGGGCCCCACGGGAAGCCCAGATGAGGCCGCTACCTCTAGCGGTATGAGCGGTCTGGCTTCCAATGCCTCGACCCTGGTCCTCAGATCCTGCCCTGATGTGACCAGGGAAGCTAACGTGGCATGAATTTGGGACAGTGAAGTGGCGACTGAACGAAGAGTCACTTGTTCTGCATTAGAACCAGAAGTCCGAGGAAACAACAATCTGAATAATTCTGCCTTCCGTGCTGATGCAGGGTACGAAATGCCCCTTATTTTGGAGTTCTGCCATTAGTTTGGGGATTGTCCATAACCTCAGTGAAGGGGAGCCTCCATTTTCCGAGCTCCTGGCTGGCGACGGAGGGTTGGATGGAAATTCCCTTATATCTTCTGCTTGAGACATGACCTATATGATCTGGAAACCTGCATGAGAAAGCTGACATGATAGAAAACAAAAAACGTGTGGGACGCCCAACCTAGGGTCATCTTGTGAGCGTGTGCCGAAGATAGGTCAGGATGTGCCACATAATTGGCACCCTGGCAAGGACCAATGCTCGCACAGAGCTGACCGCTGAAAAAAGAGCCGTTTCTGGTCATGCAAAGGAGAGACGTGTGACCCTGATGTGCGAATTTGCCTAGATTCGATCCCATGACAGCCCCTAGCCCAAGTATGGGATCTAGAGCATGGCGGTCGAGATGACGTGATTTGTGAAAAGCTCCAGCCTCCCTTACCCAGAGTGACAGAAGACTGGGGTTACCTACCATGCTGTTCCAGACGAATTCCAAGAGCCTCCCTTCTCCCTGAGGGCTAAGAAAAAGTAATCACGTGAGCTAACCACCCTTGGGACCAGCGCTTGTCTTCATGATTGGCCCGCCTGCCCTCGGGAATACTCACCAGAGTGTAGACGGAATTCCCCGAGTTGGGCTGAGCACTTGACCTTGGCAACTAAGAAAAGGAACAAAATAAGCTGGAACTTGACTGGAGCCCCCTAGAGGGACACATCCACATAGCTATACTCACTTAATATATATATATCTCTGCATATGCGAATACGAAATATCTTGAAAAGTTGCTTCTTTCCTTGGCCCGAATAAGCAGAAAAAGAGGCCCTGACGTAAGTGAAGAGAAACCCCCCTGAATGGGAGTGCAAGAAATAACTTTTACTGATAATTTAGGAAACGTGGCTCTACGACAAGTGACCTGCTACTTCATCTTCCATGGCCCCAAGGAGCACGTGACCCATTGCAGCCTGCCTCCATGGCCCTATGTGGGCAGATGGAGGGCCGTCTTGATACAGACGAGCAAGAGACCTACCCCCAGCTAGGCTGATGAAATGACCGGAGCTTAAGTCCAAATGACATGCTGCTGCTTCCTCCGAGGCCCCGTGTGGGGCCACCTACGACCGAATCTGTAATTGATATGATGAGTGCGATACTCTGTATGACAAACTGCACCTTCCTCCGAGGCCCCGTGTGGGCGGAAGGAGAGCTCACTCGATGAATTGAAAACCTGTGACCGAAACTACCAATGACATGACGAGTGCGATACCTTGTGCAACGTGCCGCTCCTTCCTCCATTGCCCCATGTGGGCGGAAGGAGAGCCGCCCTGCTACCGATTGAAGACAATGACCTACTACCACAACAGCTGATAAAATGACAAATACATAAATTTGAATGATATGCTGCTCCTTCCTCCGTGGCCCCGTATGGGCAGAAGGAGTGCCGTCTGCTACTGATTGACAATAATGACCTACTACCAGAACAGCTGATAAAATGACAAGAACATAAATTCATATGACATGCTGCTCCTTCCCCCGTTTGGGCAGAAGGAGAGTTGTCTTGCTACCAATTGAAAACAATGACCTACTACCAGAACAGCTAATGAAATGACAAGTACCTAAATGCATATGACATGCTGCTCCTTCCTCCGTGGCCCAGTGTGGGCGGAAGGAGAGCCGTCTAATGCTGATTGAAAAATAATGACCTACTACCCGAACAGCTGATGAAATAATAAGTACATAAATTCGAGTGACATGCTACTCCTTTCTCCGTGCCCCGAGTGGGCAGAAGGAGAGCAGCTTAGTACGGATTGAAAGCAAGAACTTACTACCGGAAAAGCAAATTATTTATTTATTTTTTTTATATATCTCGCTCCACCCTCTGTGGCCCTGTGTGGGTGGAAGGAGCTGCAGAAATGAAAGCGAGCACAAAATCCTCAACAGCCAAGAACCGTAGGTAAAAACATAAACCAATTACTGGTAGCAACTAAAATATGTTTTGTGAGTTCAGATATAAATGTATATACCTTTTTTTTTTTTTTTTCATGCTGCTCCTTCCCCTACTGCCCCGTGTGGGTGGAAGGGGAAAGCACATGGTAATACAATCGCTACGGATCTTAATGTATAAACATACAGGACAGCAAAAACAACTATTGAAAAATACAAAACTGGATGAACTATACCTGGGAGCTGATCCTGATCTCTCAAAAGTGACAGTACGAACCACTAGATCCACGGCTTTAGCACTGACAGGAGTCCAAGCAGACAGACAGACTCCTAAACTCCAGCAGCAGCAGCACAAGAACATCCACTAAATGCAGCTGCCTGCTAACAAGCAAAAATACAGAGAAACGGTCCTGTGTAACCCCCGCAACCACCCCTGGTGCCTGACATCCCACCCCCCCTCCCGTCCCTGTGTACTGCTCGGCGGCCGAGCCTTCCAGTTGAGGCCATGGGGGATGCGGACACCCGCTGGCTGCAGTGGCTTCCGAGCACCTCTCCTCCCCCACGACCTGCCGCTCAACTATATAACCACTCGGATCCTGTTTTGAGGATGTGATTGCATACCCCGGCCCCCCACTTACCCGGCCCATGTAGAATAGCAGAAAGTAGTGGCCACTGAAACGACGCGACCCTGGAGACTGCGACCGGAAATGACGAATACGGGTGAAACGTTCCCAGAAAAGCCATGGGAACTGGTAGGAAGAGGCTGGGTTATATGTGCCCCAGACTCCTCCTACAAATACAGGCTGGCCTGTGGCCACCCTTATCATTTGTACACTGGTAGTAAGCTGCCTCCTTTTCAGATTGAGCATTTTGCAGTGCTGATACATGCCGGTCTTCCCTTCTAATGGCTTCCTATTATCATCCAGGGCCTGTATCAGTATGACTATTGCCTTTTGATACCAAGTGAAACATTGACTTATTGTAGACGTTTTTTTCGGTTCTACCTACCAGTTGTTCCTTCAAGCTCTGGCCTGTATCTCACTGAATCTCACTGCTGCCAGCCAGTGTCAAAGAATCAGGCTATAGATAGCAAACACTTCTCCAAAACACCACAATGGTGTTACCAAACGTTTACAAACACAATACAAAATTATTTATACAAATCATGATCCATAACATGGGTTTTCTGAGGCACGAGTTTCCTGATGATAAAACAGTGGACCATATCTGTGAAGTGTGGGGAAACAGCCACTTGTAGTCTCCAATGGAATGAGGTAACAATGCAGGAGCACAATTGGGAGACAGGGACAAACCGCTGTCACCCTATAATAAGAAGTGTCTGAAATAGGACATTATTTATAAAAGCTACATACTGTTAATTATTTTTAACAATTTTTTCTTTATTGGTTAAAGTGTATATGACATTTTAGAAATTGAGATTACATAGAGTTTAAAGTTGTGCTCAAAGCACATCATAACAATATAATGTAAATCCAGCTTTAAAGAACTTAATGATGTTTTTCTTTTCATTTTTTATTTCACAGGAAACATACTTTCTGTTGTCTTCCTCATATATCAGCTCTCCTTTCATAAGCAGTAATAGAACACCTTATTCATAACTATATAATGCACTAAGCAAAGGCATACAGGTTTATATTTCTGCATAGAAACCATATTCATGTATGACAAATTAAAACATTTGTCACATTGAGAAATAAATATACAAATTATCCTGAGAGATGACAGAACTTGAGAATTCCAATGAATACTGTAGCTCTCTGGAGGTTTGAATCTTTCTTTACAATCCTCACTTCTGCATCACAAAGTTGGCACTGCTTCACTTTCGTCTATTGAGAATCCTCCATAGGTTCATATGAGCCAAAATTATTCCCACTGTGGAAGAATCCAGAAGGCATGCATATACTGGGCATGTATACTTATTACCATGAAGGAAAATCATATCTATTATGTATAAAGAGCACAAGAAGCAATTTAACTATTTACATATCTGGCTAGTGTATAAATCAGCTTACACAGATACATGTAAAAGACAATAAATGGACAGAAGATCTGTAATAATAATTGATTTGGAACAACAATTGCAGAAAATGATTTAACAAAATAGGTAATTGGCAGAATGAGCAGACATGGAGTAACTTTAATTTGAAGCTTACAAAACTGGAGCAAAGTTGGAACCAGTAATGCAAAACCGGTTATGGATGGAAACACGCATGCATACACTACAGAATGATAAAATATTATGAAAGCTGCCCAAACATGTACACTTTACAGCAATGTTTATATAGCTCAAGCAGTGTAACATATGGCTACATAGCATCACCTTTATGAGACTTTATGACAACACAGAAGCTAGCTGAGAATAGCTACTTCAGTAAAACAGTTCATAACACAAGCAGATATGTATGATCCTCCACACAATCCCTCTCAGTAAAGTCCACATTAGCTCTGGTAACACCGCCAAACAGCTGGGGGATCCTGGTCCAAAGACGAATGGCCACCCCACCAGAGTAATTGAAATAAGCTCCCTACACTAGATGGGTCTTCTGGAGAAGCCCCTGCCTGACTGCCTGCACACCAGTTCTGACAGTAAATGGATGCACATTGCTGCAGATCACTTGTCCAGCTGCCTCTGTCTCATCAGGTATGGCCTCTTTGAGCTGCTGAAGGAGAGACGCTGAGGAACTTCATGTCCCTGGGTGTGTTCAGAGACCCAATGAGCTATGGGACATGGGGTTAAAAGGTCAGAGTGTGCTCAAGTATTTCTGTAAGCTCTCTAGCCCATAGGCCTGTGGACTTCCCAAGAGTACAGCCAAAGATAACATAATATTGTCCTAAACCCAATAAAAGACAGTACTGCTCACATGCTCCTGTAAAATATTCTGGCCAGTTTAAACACTGCTGCTGGGTACTGGGCCACTGATAAAAGCACGCCAAGCCCATCCATATAGCCACAAAGAGGTTCAGCTGGCTCTCCACCCTTCTGGAACGCCCCTCTAACACGTTTCACTCATGTAGGGCTTAATCATAAAGACCTCTTTGAATAATCTCTATAAGGGTGAAACATGTTAGAGGGCCTGTCCTGATGAGCGGAGAGCCAGCTGAAGCCATTTTGCAACCATTTGTTTTGTAATTCACTATATTGGTGTGCGGTCCTGGGAAATATTTGAGGTTAAATGGAAGGGTGAGTAGCCTGTCAAGGAATGTACTGTATGCTTGTATTTCCAGATCGCTTTGGCTAAGTAATGGGATTAATTCCTTAATTTCTCATGAGCTTTTCAACTGTTGTACCTGCTTCAGGGTAAACGAGATAGTTGAGATGTTATGTACTATATATCCTGATGTCTGTTGCAGTTGCATCTTGCGCTCCAACCCGGAGGATCGGCCTTACCCTGATCCCAGCTCCCTCCCTATGCATAGTTCTGGGAATGTGATCAAGTCTGTATTAAATGGTTGTTCACCTGTTGGGTTGGCTGTAAAAAATGGCTGAGGAATCTATATCAGAGGTCATTACTACTAATAAGGTGGATGTTATAGTTTGTCATCCCCCATGTGCATGGGATTCCCTGCCCCATTCTTTTGTAAGAATGGGGCCATCTCTGTAATACTTGCTGTCCTGAATTAATGTATCACATTTTTTGCATTACAGGTGTCTGGGTATATCTCTGTAAAAATCATCCTTATCCATATCCAGCAGGCTCCACTCTTGCTTTTGGACTACTATAAACAAATTAATAAGATGTCATATTGCAATTGCTGCAATCAAAATCCTTTATTTATCCTTCCATGGGACAACAATGTAACAAGCACAGTCTTGTGAGTAAGCAAAAGTTCTAAGCATCCTCGCTCTTTTTCAAGCTCAAATGTGCATGGCATGATTGAGTCATCAAGATAAAAGTTACAAACTGGAAATAAACTGTTGCTCGGTAATCAGTATAGATCAAACACTGTGAATAAATCACTACCTCACTATGTTTATACAACCCACACTCTCAGATCATTTCTAATAGTCCATCTCTTTTAAAAAAAGATTGTTCACAATAAACACTTGATTTTGATATAGGAAGCCCATAATAAGTCAATCAAAAAACAATTGTTCAAGAGTGATCCATATCAGGTCATAACTAGAGTTGATCGAACCTCTGGAAGTCCGTGTTTGGCAGGTTCGGCCGAACTTACAAAGTCCAGGTTCGTGTCCGGACTTGACCCGAACTTTGACCCAGACTCCGAACCCCATTGAAATCAAATGGGACCCGAACTTTTAGGCACAAAAATGGCGGTAACAAAGTCCTGGAAAGTCCTAAAGGTCTGCAAAAGGAAGGAAATGGGGATAAGGGTTGGACAAGTGCCCTACAAAGAAATGGGGATAGGGAAATAACTTAAAATAATTTTTAAGCTAAAATCACATAAAAAAATCAAAAATGGAGGTGGATGTGGAGTTGGAGGCTGAGGAGGTGGTGAAAGTGGCGGTGGAGGAGAAGGAGGTAGCCAACACTGTTTTTTTTATTTTTGGAATTGTTTTTTTTTTTTAAACCAGCAATGTAGATGCACTTTTTAATTTTGTGCAAGAAGCAATAATCTGTCCCTTTAAGCAACAGTAGGAACCTCTCCCTATAGAACTAGGAGATGATTTTAGATTCTAAGGGAAAGCCTCCAGCTGTTGCTTTAAGGGAAAGATTATTGTTCTAAAATCATCTTCAATGTGTGTGGGAAAAGCCTGTTTCAGCCGCATAGAGCCATATTAGTGTAAATCATCTTCAAAGTGTGTGGGAAAAGCCTGTTTCAGCCACATAGAGCCATATTAGTGTTCTAAAATCATCTTCCAAGTGTGTGGGAAAAGCCTGTTTCAGCCGCATAGAGCCGTATTAGTGTTCTAAAATCATCTTCCAAGTGTGTGGGAAAAGCCTGTTTCAGCCGCATAGAGCCATATTAGTGTTCTAAAATCATCTTCCAAGTGTGTGGGAAAAGCCTGTTTCAGCCTCATAGAGCCATATTAGTGTTCTAAAATCATCTTCCAAGTGTGTGGGAAAAGCCTGGTTGAGCCGCATAGAGCCATATTAGTGTTCTAAAATCATCTTCAAAGTGTATGGGAAAAGCCTATTGCAGGGGCATAGAGCCATATTAGTGTTCTTCCAGCCGCATAGAGAGCCATATTATTTTTCTAAATTTTAGAACAATAATATGGCTCTATGCGCCTGCAATAGGCTTTTCCCACACAATGTGAAGATGATTTTAGAACACTAATATGGCTCTATGTGGCTGAAACAGGCTTTTCCCACACACTTGGAAGATGATTTTAGAACACTAATATGGCTCTATGTGGCTGAAACAGGCTTTTCCCACACACTTGGAAGATGATTTTAGAACACTAATATGGCTCTATGTGGTTGAAACAGGCTTTTCCCACACACTTGGAAGATGATTTTAGAACTCTAATATGGTTCTATGCGGCTGAAATAGGCTTTTCCCACACACTTTGAAGATGATTTTAGAACACTAATATGGCTCTATGCGGCTGAAACAGGCTTTTCCCACACACTGTGAAGATGATTTTAGAACACTAATATGCCTCTATGCCCCTGCAATATGCTTTTCCCACGCACTTTGAAGATGATTTTAGAACAATAATCTTTCCCTTAAAGCAACAGCTGTAACCTTTCCCTGTACAACTTGATTATGATTTTTTTTTTTTTTTTATAATAAATTTTTATTGATTTTGTTAATAAACAGTAGAAAGGTTGCAACAAGGGTAATACATTGTCTGTCACCTCGTGTATATTCAGTCAAGTAACTCATGATGCAGTTACATAAAAAGTGTATAGTTTCCTTTAATCACATTACTGCTTGTTTCTCCTAATGTTGCCTTTAGAGTGGACATACAGAGTTGTCTAAATCTATAAAATTATGGGATAGACATTCTCGGTTGCGAGCATATATGACCTTAGTATGGGTCTATTGAAAGATAGCACACAGTCTATGGCTCTCTTGGTTTGCTTTGCACAAGTTTGGTCCCTATCTCCTCTGGATACCCCATCTGGGAGCACTTTTGTATCCAATAGAGGGGGGGATAGGTAGTCGATTTATGGATGTTTTTGTGCTTAGGTGCTAACAGCTTAAAGTTTAGGCATCTCGCAAACGCGCTTGTCCACCATTTACAAACAGTTCAGTAATTAGTTCAACGATAATAAATAGCATTAAGTTGTAGACTGCTTGAAGCATAAGAGTGTAGGAGGTGGGTTAGGTAAGAGATAGGGAGGGAAGGAAGGGAAGGTGAGTGGAGGGTTAGGATGAGAGAGGTGTTTGGGGAGGGGAGGTGAGGCTAAGGAAGGTAAGGAGAGAGGTAAAAATGATTAAATTCGGCATGAATGACACAGAATCCACAGTTAACAGAACATTGGTTAGTTATCAGGGTACAGTCCTTTTTGGAGGTTAGCTAGTTAGGTAGTTTTGGCCAAATTTCCCACCTTTTGTGAAAAGCTACTCCTGACATGAGTTTGTAAGCTATGATGTGCTCATGGGTATAGTTCTAGTGAACCAGGGATATCACTTCTGATACGTTTGGTGCAATATTTGTTTTCCATTTCCGGTGGATCATTTGTCTTGCTGCTAGTAGAATGTGTGTGACTACTGTTCTCTGGTTTGGTGGATATTGTTCTATGCTTAAATTAAGGATAGCTAATTCAGGGCATGGGGTTTTTATAATGCCTGTTAATTTAGCAATGAGGTTGAAAATTTGTGACCAAAAGCTTGTTAGGTTTGGGCAGCTCCAAAGAATATGCATTAGATGGCCAGTTCTGCCGCAACCCCTCCAACATTGGGCGGATGTTGAGTCCGAAAATCTGGCAATCCTGTGGGGAGTGTAGTACCATTTGTGTGTGATTTTCACGGTCATTTCCCAGTGAGCTACACATTTGGATGCTTGGTAGATGGATTTGAACGCCACTCTCCACTGTTCCACATCAAAGTTTTTGCTCAGATCCAATTCCCAGTCCTCCATATTTTTGGAGATGTGTAGTGTTTTTTTGTTGTTTAGTGTGTTGTAAAAAAGAGAGATGCCCTTCTTTGGTGGTTTAAGTGAGAGATAGAATTCCCAAATGTGCTCTGCTAATTGAATTTCGGGAGGGGGGTGATTTGCCAGGAAGGTTAATATGCGTGCACACGTGAAGTAGTGCTGTTTAGGGATGTGGTATTCAGACATGAGATTATTTATGTTTTTGGGTTTGTTATCTTGGAGAAGGTCTCCTATTTGTTGGATGCCTACTTTCTGTAAGGGTGCTGTGCTAAGCATTGGGATGACTTCCTCCAGTATTTGTATTGGGAGGATGGGCTCACGGGTCCTTCCTTCCTTTGTTTGTTTGGAGTTTAGGGTCCTCCACGCTAAAATTGCGGCCTGTGTGGGTAATGGAAGAAGTGAGATATCCTGAGGGTTCCAGAGATCAGCTATGAGAAGTCCCTTGAGACTCTTTGTGGGCGATAGAGTTGTTTCTATTTCTACCCATGGTAACTGGGTGTTGTTTTGGAACCAGTGTTTTAGTTGTTCCAAATGTATTGCTAAGTAATAGTCCCTTAAGACCACCCAGCCAGCTCCCCCTTCCAGTTTGTAGGCCGACAATCTTGTATGGGCGCATCTGGCTCTCTTACCCTGCCACACGTATTTATTCA
>BLSH010277564.1:25483-38009 GCA_018402905.1 Glandirana rugosa
AAGTCATCCTATAATGATCAGGAAACATCCTCGGATTATTCAATCTGAGGAATATTAGATGTAGATGTTCTGTAGATGAAGCTCCTACAAAGGACTAGTAATATCCTACTGAAGGACCAGATTCCCCCCATCATTCTTATGTCTTGTATATCGCACTGTACTCAGTCTGGTGATGGGAATGGTTGGATTATTCCATCTGAGGAATATTAGAAGTAGATGTTCTGTAGATGAAGCTCCTACAAAGGACTAGTAATATCCTGGCAAAGTGCCAAATTCCCCCCATCATTCTTATGTCTCGTATATCGCACTGTACTCAGTCTGGTGATGGGAATGGTTGGATTATTCAATCTAAGGAATATTAGAAGTAGATGTTCTGTAGATGAAGCTCCTACAAAGGACTTAGTAATATCCTACTGAAGGACCAGATTCCCCCCATCATTCTTATGTCTCGTATATCGCACTGTACTCAGTCTAGTGATGGGAATGGTTGGATTATTCCATCTGAGGAATATTAGATGTAGATGTTCTGTAGATGAAGCTCCTACAAAGGACTAGTAATATCCTGGCAAAGTGCCAAATTCCCCCCATCATTCTTATGTCTCGTATATCGCACTGTACTTAGTCTGGTGATGGGAATGGTTGGATTATTCAATCTAAGGAATATTAGAAGTAGATGTTCTGTAGAGGAAGCTCCTACAAAGGACTTAGTAATATCCTACTGAAGGACCAGATTCCCCCCATCATTCTTATGTCTCGTATGTCGCACTGTACTCAGTCTGGTGATAGGAATGGTTGGATTATTTAATTTGAGGAATATTAGATGTAGATGTTCTGTAGATGAAGCTCCTACAGAGGACTAGTCATATCCTACTGAAGGACCAGATTCCCCCCATCATTCTTATGTCTCGTATATCGCACCGTACTTAGTCTGGTGATGGGAATGGTTGGATTATTTAATTTGAGGAATATTAGATGTAGAGGAAGCTCCTACAAAGGACTTAGTAATATCCTGCTAAAGTGCCAAATTCTCCCCATCATTCTTATGTCTCGTATGTCGCACTGTACTCAGTCTGGTGATGGGAATGGTTGGATTATTCAATCTAAGGAATATTAGATGTAGATGTTCTGTAGAGGAAGCTCCTACAAAGGACTAGTAATATCCTGCTGAAGGACCAGATCCCCCCCATCATTCTTGTGTCTCGTATATCGCACTGTACTCAGTCTGGTGATAGGAATGGTTGGATTATTCAATCTGAGGAATATTAGATGTAGATGTTCTGTAGAGGAAATTCCTATAAAAAACTAGTAGGATCTTACTGAAGGACCAGATCCTCCTTGTATGACCACCCATCATTCTTATGTTCCTTACTAGTTTACTGTGTTCAGTGGTGATGGGACAGGTTGGATTATTTAATCTGAGGAATATTAGATGTAGATGTTCTGTAGAGGAAGCGCCTTGTACAAGACTAGTAGTGTCCTACTGAAGGAGCAGATCCCTCTTGTATGACCAACCCATCATTCATATGGGTCACACTGTACTCACTCCAGTTCCCCTATCCGGCTTGTGGTCAGAGCTTCCATCAGGTCCCTGAGAGGAGGTCCCTCTAGATTGTTCCTGGACAGGATCAGAGTCCTCAGGGTCTGGTTATCTCTTATTCCCAGTGCCAGATGGGGGCAGGAACTGTCTGCCAGGTCATTATTACTCAGGCTGTAGAAGAAAAGCAGCATTAGAAAAGGATAAAATCAATGTACCCGCTAGAGGTCAATTGTAGACCCTTATATGAATGGAACCCGCTATGTGATTGCATCAGATAAAATGTGTTCTTGTGTACCAGCATGTATTTTATGACATGAAAGGCATTTATAACCCTTATATGGAACCCGCCATGTGTACAGACACCCTGCATGCATTTAAAGATTTCAGTCATGTCCACACTTTCCCTTCTTTACTCAACACTGAACCCGCAGTTTCCACAGTCCCTCTTGATATGTTTTATCCCCTCAGACCTTTCACCATATTGGATTCCCATCTCTGGACTTGTTCTATGTTCTCAGTGATCCTATGAGGACTCTATACTGTATATACACCTATATGGCCTTCAAACACCCTCATGTCCCATCACCCCTCAGACCTGTCACCATATTGGTTTCCCATCTCTGGACTTGTTCTATGTTCTCAGTGATCCTATGAGGACTCTATACTGTATAGACACCTATGTGGCCTTCAAACACCCTCATGTCCCATCACCCCTCAGACCTGTCACCATATTGGTTTCCCATCTCTGGACTTGTTTTATGTTCTCAGTGATCCTATGAGGACTCTATTCTGTATAGACACCTATGTGGCCTTCAAACACCCTCATGTCCCATCACCCCTCAGACCTGTCACCATATTGGTTTCCCATCTCTGGACTTGTTCTATATTCTCAGTGATCCTATGAGGACTCTATACTGTATAGACACCTATGTGGCCTTCAAACACCCTCATGTCCCATCACCCCTCAGACCTGTCACCATATTGGTTTCCCATCTCTGGGCTTGTTCTATGTTCTCTGTGATCCTATGAGGACTCTATACTGTATAGAGACCTATGTGGCCTTCAAACACCCTCATGTCCCATCACCCCTCAGACCTGTCACCATATTGGTTTCCCATCTCTGGGCTTGTTCTATGTTCTCTGTGGTCCTATGAGGACTCTATACTGTATAGACACCTATATGGCCTTCAAACACCCTCATGTCCCATCACCCCTCAGACCTGTCACCATATTGGTTTCCCATCTCTGGACTTGTTCTATGTTCTCAGTGATCCTATGAGGACTCTATACTGTATAGACACCTATGTGGCCTTCAGACACCCTCATGTCCCATCACCCCTCAGACCTGTCACCATATTGGTTTCCCATCCCTGGACTTGTTCTATATTCTCAGTGATCCTATGAGGACTCAATGCTGTATAGACACCTATGTGGCCTTCAGACACCCTCATGTCCCATCACCCCTCAGACCTGTCACCAGATTGGTTTCATATCTCTGGGCTTGTTCTATGTTCTCAGTGGTCCTATGAGGACTCTATACTGTATAGACACCTATGTGGCCTTCAAACACCCTCATGTCCCATCACCCCTTAGACCTGTCACCATGTTGGTTTCCCATCTCTGGCCTTATTCTATGTTCTCAGTGATCCTATGAGGACTCTATACTGTATAGACACCTATGTGGCCTTCAGACACCCTCATGTCCCATCACCCCTCAGACCTGTCACTATATTGGTTTCCCATCTCTGGCCTTATTCTATGTTCTCTGTGATCCTATGAGGACTCTATACTGTATAGACACCTATATGGCCTTCAAACACCCTCATGTGCCATCACCCCTCAGACCTGTCACCAGATTGGTTTCACATCTCTGGTCTTGTTCTATGTTCTCAGTGGTCCTATGAGGACTCTATACTGTATAGACACCTATGTGGCCTTCAAACACCCTCATGTCCCATCACCCCTCAGACCTGTCACCACTGTTGTTTCCCATCTCTCGACTTGTTCTATGTTCTCAGTGATCCTATGAGGACTCTATACTGTATAGACAGCAATGTGGCCCTCAAGCACCCTCATGTCCCATCACCCCTCAGACCTGTCACCATATTGGTTTCCCATCTCTGGACTTGTTCTATGTTCTCTGTGATCCTATGAGGACTCTATACTGTATATACACCTATGTGGCCCTCAAACACCCTCATGTCCCATCACCCCTCAGACCTGTCACCATATTGGTTTCCCATCTCTGGGGTTGTTCTATGTTCTCAGTGATCCTATGAGGACTCTATACTGTATAGACACCTATGTGGCCCTCAAACACCCTCATGTCCCATCACCCCTCAGACCTGTCACCATATTAGTTTCCCATCTCTGTACTTGTTCTATGTTCTCAGTGATCCTATGAGGACTCTATACTGTATAGACACCTATGTGGCCTTCAGACACCCTCATGTCCCATCACCCCTCAGACCTGTCGCCATATTGGTTTCCCATCTCTGGACTTGTTCTATATTCTCAGTGATCCTATGAGGACTCTATACTGTATAGACACCTATGTGGCCTTCAAACACCCTCATGTCCCATCACCCCTCAGACCTGCCACCATATTGGTTTCCCATCTCTGGACTTGTTCTATGTTCTCAGTGATCCTATAAGGACTCTATACTGTATAGACACCTATGTGGCCTTCAAACACCCCCATGTCCCATCACCCCTCAGACCTGTCACCATATTGGTTTCCCATCTCTGGACTTGTTCTATGTTCTCAGTGATCCTATGAGGACTCTATACTGTATAGACACCTATGTGGCCTTCAAACACCCCCATGTCCCATCACCCCTCAGACCTGTCACCATATTAGTTTCCCATCTCTGGACTTGTTCTATGTTCTCAGTGATCCTATGAGGACTCTATACTGTATAGACAC
Organism: Glandirana rugosa; assembly: GCA_018402905.1. Lineage (NCBI taxonomy): Eukaryota > Metazoa > Chordata > Amphibia > Anura > Ranidae > Glandirana > Glandirana rugosa. Next base: position 29,947 of record BLSH010277564.1, read on the forward strand.
CTATGTGGCCCTCAAACACCCTCATGTCCATCACCCCTTAGACCTGTCACCATATTGGTTTCCCATCTCTGGACTTGTTCTATATTCTCAGTGATCCTATGAGGGCTCTATACTGTATAGACACCTATGTGGCCTTCAAACACCCTCATGTCCCATCACCCCTCAGACCTGTCACCATATTGGTTTCCCATCTCTGGACTTGTTCTATATTCTCAGTGATCCTATGAGGACTCTATTCTGTATAGACACCTATGTGGCCTTCAAACACCCTCATGTCCCATCACCCCTCAGACCTGTCACCATATTGGTTTCCCATCTCTGTGGTTGTTCTATGTTCTCAGTGATCCTATGAGGACTCTATACTGTATATACACCTATGTGGCCCTCAAACACCCTCATGTCCCATCACCCCTCAGACCTGTCACCATATTGGTTTCCCATCTCTGGACGTGTTCTATATTCTCAGTGATCCTATGAGGACTCTATACTGTATAGACACCTATGTGGCCCTCAAACACCCTCATGTCCATCACCCCTTAGACCTGTCACCATATTGGTTTCCCATCTCTGGACTTGTTCTATATTCTCAGTGGTCCTATGAGGACTCTATACTGTATAGACACCTATGTGGCCTTCAAACACCCTCATGTCCCATCACCCCTTAGACCTGTCACCATATTGGTTTCCCATCTCTGGCCTTATTCTATGTTCTCTGTGATCCTATGAGGACTCTATACTGTATAGACACCTATGTGGCCTTCAAAGACCCTCATGTCCCATCACCCTTCAGACCTGTCACCATATTGGTTTCCCATCTCTGGGCTTGTTCTATGTTCTCAGTGGTCCTATGAGGACTCTATACTGTATAGACACCTATGTGGCCTTCAGACACCCCCATGTCCCATCACCCCTCAGACCTGTCACCATATTGGTTTCCCATCTCTGGACTTGTTCTATGTTCTCTGTAATCCTATGAGGACTCTATACTGTATAGATACCTATGTGGCCTTCAAACACCCTCATGTCCCATCACCCCTCAGACCCGTCACCATATTGGTTTCCCATCTCTGGACGTGTTCTATATTCTCAGTGATCCTATGAGGACTCTATACTGTATAGACACCTATGTGGCCCTCAAACACCCTCATGTCCTATCACCCCTCAGACCTGTCACCATATTGGTTTCCCATCTCTGGACTTGTTCTATGTTCTCAGTGATCCTATGAGGACTCTATACTGTATAGACACCTATGTGGCCCTCAAACACCCTCATGTCCATCACCCCTTAGACCTGTCACCATATTGGTTTCCCATCTCTGGGCTTGTTCTATATTCTCAGTGATCCTATGAGGACTCTATACTGTATAGACACATATGTGGCCTTCAAACACCCCCATGTCCCATCACCCCTCAGACCTGTCACCATATTGGTTTCCCATCTCTGGACGTGTTCTATATTCTCAGTGATCCTATGAGGACTCTATACTGTATAGACACCTATGTGGCCTTCAAACACCCTCATGTCCCATCACCCCTCAGACCTGTCACCATATTGGTTTCCCATCTCTGGACTTGTTCTATATTCTCAGTGATCCTATGAGGACTCTATACTGTATAGACACCTATATGGCCTTCAAACACCCTCATGTTCTATTACAGTCCTTCAGCTTTGGACATTGGCCTCAGTGGATGGAGTTGCCTTTTTATGAAATCTTAAGAGGAGACTATGGAGGATGAAATTATATTTTATTGTAAACATGTTTGGGTATAAGATTGACCTTTTCTATCAGTCCTGTGTACTCACTTTAATTCCTCAATCCGGCTGGTGGTCAGAGCTGCCATCATCTCCCTCAGGTGAGGACCCTCCAATTCGTTTTGTAACAGATTGAGTCTCCTCAGGGTCGGGTTATCTCTGATTCCAGATGCCAGGTGGATACAGGAAATGTTGGATAACGAGTTTACATCCAATCTATAGAAGACATTGGAATGACTTCAGAGTTGATTTATCAGCCAGGATCTATGGTGGAACTAGGGAGGAGCCAAATGTAGCTGCGTCTAATTTGACGCAGGTTTTCGAACATGACTGAAGTTCATATCCCAAATCCCAAACCCCACTGAAGTCAATGGGAACCAAACCTTAGAAACCAGTAACTGGGTGGGCTAAAAGGCAAGGGATTGTCAAACAAAGAACACGGGGAGATAGGCAGTTGCCTGAGGGATATTTTCCAATGAAAATGTTTTTTCAAATCATTGTTTAACATGAAGAGGGTCTTTTCACGATGCTTAAAGGGCAACATTAACAATACAAAAATCCTTCAAATCGTGTGCTTAGGGGATGCCTTAAAGCGGTATGCGGTTTCACCCCAAAAACATCCTTTTGCATACAAAAAAAACAGGATAAAACCCAATCAGATTATTCCTCCACGTGTTGATGAGTTCAGCAACTTGAAAATCTTCCCAAATCACAAAACTGCCATATTGTACCTCTGATGTCACAGCTCTCTGTTCAGCACTCCTGGTGGTTAGGGAGCCAGAGAATGCTGGCATCATAGCAACCAGTGACTCATTCCCGTCCAGCCCTTTCTGCTCAGGCTTCCTGATTATTAGGGAGCCAGTGACTGCTGACATCATAGCAACCAGTGACTCATCCCCATCCAGCCCTTTCTGCTCAGCACTCCTGATTATTAGGGAGCCAGTGACAGCCAGCATCATAGCAACCAGTGACTCATCCCCATCCAGCCTTTTCTACTCAGGCTTCCTGATTATTAGGGAGCCAGTGACTATCGGCATCATAGCAACCATTGACTGATCCCCGTCCAACCCTTTCTGCTCAGCACTCCTGGTTATTAGGGAGCCAGTGACTGCTGGCATCATAGCAACCAGTGACTTGTTCCCATCCAGCCCATTTTGCTCAGGCTTCCTGATTATTAGGGAGCCAGCAACTGCTGGCATCATAGCAACCAGTGACTCATCCCCGTCCCGCCCTTTCTACTCAGGCTTCCTGGTTATTAGGGAGCCAGTGACTGCTGGCATCATAGCAACCAGTGACTCATCCCCATCCAGCCCTTTCTGCTCAGGCTTCCTGGTGATTAGGGAGCCAGTGACTGCTGGCCTCATAGCAACCAGTGACTCATCCCCGTCCAACCCTTTCTGCTCAGGGCTCCTGGTTTTAGGGAACCTGTGACTGCCGGCAACCAGTGACTTGTCCCCATACAGCCCTTTCTGCTCAGGGATCCTGGTTATTAGGGAGCCATTGACTGCTGGCATCATAGCAACCAGTGACTCATCCCCATCCAGCCCTTTCTGCTCAGGCTTCCTGGTGATTAGGGAGCCAGTGACTGCTGGCCCCATAGCAACCAGTGACTCATCCCCGTCCAACCCTTTCTGCTCAGGGCTTCTGGGTATTAGGGAACCAGAGACTGCCAGCATCATAACAACCAATGACTTGTCCCCGTTCAGCCATTTCTGCTTCCATCCAGAGATTTCCAGCTGTGGTCCCCCTAAAATGAATTATTTTAATGGGGGGAAGTGTGAGAGGTCTCCCCCAATATCCACACTAGTCCCCCGATCTAAACATGGCATCTGGCAGGTCAGGAAGGGGGGTGAGCATGTGTCTCCCTGAATCATACCAGGTCACATGCCCTCAACATAGGTGAGTACCTTGCCAGGAGGGACCCCCTGACAAAGCACTTTGTCCCCATGTTGGTGTAGCGAAAGGGCCTCTACCCCACAACCCTGGCCTGGTGGTTGTGGGGGTCTGTGGGTTGGGGACTTATCAGAATCTGGAAGTCTCCTTAAAAAAAAGGGGGTCCCCAGATACTGCCCTCCCTATGTGAATAAGTAAGGGTAGGAATATCTACCTCTACTCATTCACAAAAAAGTAAACAGTAATTGATGGCGCCACTTTCTTTGACAATTTCCTAATTAAATATATAAAATCCCAATACGATCCCGCAATGTAAATCTATAATCAATCACATCATCCAGGGATACAAATCCTTATCAATCACAATGAACAACCCCTGCAGACCCGCTGATAGGAAAAACTCACCCACACATCCATTCCTGACGCTACAATCACTGCAAAGGACAGCTCCCAGTCACCGCCACTAATGGTAGACAAAGAGGCGGGGTCTCTGGGGTGATGTCATTGATCAAATGTGGAAATAACCATACTTAGTCAATGAAGTCACAGGAATTTCACGGGTCATCATGGGTTATTGATGGAGTTGGTGTTTATGAAGCCTGAAGAGACTTAAAGGGATGCCATTTATTTTTTAATACACTTGGAATGTAAAATGAACACTCACTTCAATTCCTCGATCCGGCTGGTGGGCAGAGCCGCCATCATCTCCCCGAGACCAGGACCCTCCAGATTGTTATCTGACAAATAAAGTTTCCTCAGGGTCGGGTTATTTCTGATTCCAGATGCCAGGTGGGTGCAGGAGCTGTGCGACAACGAGTTCACATCCAATCTGTAGAAGACAATGAAATGACATCAGGCTTCACCCATCATCCAGGAACTAAGGCGAAGCCTCGGGCAAAGCTGTGTGTGTCTATGGACGCAGGCAGCGGGGCTTGGGAATGAGCCTGCACAAGTAGACCCCCTAACAAGCAGCTTCTAATGGGGGTACTCAGCAGGGGGAGGAGCCAAGAGTGCCAGTGGGGGACCCCCAGAAATGTTATTTAAAGGAATTTTGTATTTTAACGTCTCACTCCCCCACCCACCCCACTCCCTTTTCCCCGTGCCATTTGGTGGACAATCCCTTGCCTTTAAGCCTCGAAATTGCCAATTGGCCTGATTGGCCAATTTCCAATTTGCCTGATTGGCCTTATTTTTAAGATCTATCTCCAATTGACTTTACTTTTCTTTTCCTTTGGTACATGTTCACCAGGGTAATGGCCATACCCCCCATGCCATTTGGTGGACAATTCCTTGCCTTGTAGCCTAGAAAATTGCCATTTGTCCTGATTGGCCAATTTCCAATTTGCTTCATTGGCCTTTTTTTTAAAGATCTATCTCCTATTGACTTCAGTAGGATTCGGATTCGGCACTTGAACTTCGGTACATTTCGGTGAACCCGCCCCAAATCTAACCCAGGCACATTCCACTCATCACTAATATTTACCCCATGTGTGTTCCTGGTATATGTCATCTAAAATGTCACCTGGTCTAGGATTTGTATAAAAAATGATATACTGGATTCTAAAAATTTTAGTAAAGGTCCATTTTTAAATGAAACAAGTATTTTAGTCTTCCAAGACCTGCATGCTGGGCACTGTATTGGCTTGTGCAGGGCCGCCATCAGGGGGGTACAGGCAGTACTGTTGTTAGGGGCCCCAGCTTCTCAAGGGGCCCGATGCCACAGCCTTTCACGAGCGGTCTTTAACATTGCAGTCTATGGGAGGGGGACACCCAGTTTGGGGACACCATTCTCCCGAACCATAGCCGATAAAAGTACCAAACTTGGGTCACACGGAGAGGGGCCCCTGGGCAATAACTGGTCGAGGCTTGGGACCTCCAGCACCTATGGTTCAGCTGTACCAGATCCCCAAAGTGGCCGGTCATTGACCAGCAACTGTCGAGTGAATTTGGGACTTAACATTGGAGTCTACGGGAGGGGGACACTCGGTTTGGGGACACCGTTCTCCCGAACCATAGCTGATAAAAATACCAAGCTTGGGTCACACGCAGAGGGCCCCCTGGGAAATAACTGGTACACGTTTGGGACCTCCAGCACCTATGGTTCGGCTGTACAAGGTCCCCAAATTGACCAGTCATTGACCAGCAATTGTTGGGTGAATTTGGGACTTAACATTGCAGTCTATGGGAGGGGGACACTCGGTTTGGGGACACCGTTCTTCCGAACTATAGCCGATAAAAATACCAAACTTGGGTCACATGGAGAGGGCCCCTGGGCAACAACTGATTCAAGTTTTGGATCTCCAGCACCTTTGGTTCGGCCGTACCGGGTCACCAAACTGAGCGGTCATTGACTGGCAATTGTCGGGTGAATTTCGGACTTAACATTGGAGTCTATGGGAGGGGGCACCCGGTTTGGGGACACCATTCTCCCGAATCATAGGCAATATAAATATCAAACTTTGGTCACATGGAGAGGACCTCCTGGACCAAAACTGGTCCAAGCTTGAGACCTCCAGCACCTATGGTTCGGCACAAGGTCTTTTTGCAAGCATCGGGTGAGGCTGTGCTGCCTGGGCTCTGTTTTTTACTGGAGTCTAGGGACACCAATGCCGGCATGGGGGGGGGGACAGTACAGATGTAGGGGGCCCCAACAGGACCACAGGAGGCCCTATGATACTCTCCTGGTCCCCCCATAGTGTCCCCCTGTGTCCTCCACCCCCCCACAGTGTACTCCCTTTCCCCACCCATGGTGTCCCCCTGTGTCCTTCATCCACCACGGTGTCCCCCTGTGTCCTACGCCCACCATGGTGACCTTTCTGTGTCCTCCACCCCCCACAGTGTCCTTCCCTCCCCCACCCACAGTGTCCCCCTGTGTTCTCCCCCACCACAGTGACCCTCCGTGTCCTTCATTCCCAACAGTGTCCTCCTCTCCCGCACCCACAGTGTCCCCCTGTGTCCTCCCCTCTCCCAGTGAGGAGGCATTTTATCGCCTTTTCACCCCTTGGATCCCACACTAGCATGCATTGCACACAGTTGCAGGGTGTTTGCAGAGTGGCCCCATTCACTTGAATGGGTCATGCTTGGCAGGCTATACACCTGGTAAGTGTGACAGGGTGTATAATTCCTACTGAGGCTGCAACCTGTGTACACCCCTGGCCAGTGGGCGGATTTGGTGGGATGGGCAGTGTGCGGATGTGGTGGGATGGGCAGTGGACGGGCCCTGGGGAATGTTGGTGGTCAGAGTAGGGGGGGGCAGGTCTAAAGCCGTGTAAGGGCCCCCGAAATTTCTGATGGCTGCCCTGCGCTTGTGTGGAGTACAACAAGGAGATTCTTCCATCATGAACAATCAACATCTGCCTTGACACATTCCATGGGGATTGGATGAATGAGGCTATAAATACCGGGCAATGTTCCTGACATTCATTAAACCCGGGGAAGCTTCTTAGATACGTAGTACAGAAGAAGTCCAGCTGAATGGGATGGCCTACTACTGGCTGATCTTTGATTTCAGTAGTTTTATTTTCTCTCATTTTGATATGTGGATCCAATCAGCCCTGATATACTTACTGTAATTCCTCTATCTGGCTTGTTGGCAAAGCTTCCATCAGGTCCTGGAGATGAGGACCCTCCAGTTTGTTATCAGACAGGACCAGTCTCCGCAGGGTCGGATTCTCTCGAATTCCCAGTGCCAGGTGGGGGCAGGAGCTGTCTGTCAGCTGATTATCGTTCAAGCTGTGGCAGAAAGAGAGGAAATGATTGGACAATGACATTATTCCGAAAAGAATGAGAGCCCGCCATTACTTACCTGAATAATGGTGACGAGTCCAGGATTGGAACTTTGTGCCGAATCCATGAACTTTTACAAATAGGAGACACTGAGATATAAAACATGGGCAGATCAGGACACCCAACACGTTTCTCATCCTTAACGGTCACAGATTCCGTCATCCTTGTGAAAGCCCAGTCTTACAATTTATGGGTCGTCATACAACTCATGCTTGAGGTGACTTAAATCTGAACACCAAGAAGGAATGGTTTGCCAGGAACAGTTTTTGTAATCCTTGGACCCCGACAGGCACCAGAACCAAATTCTCCACCTCTACTACAGCATGGTCAGAACTACCATCAGACCAGCATTGGGAACAAACACCACCAGGCCAGCATTGGGAACAAACACCATTGGACCAGCACTGGGAACAAACACCACCAGGCCAGCATTGGGAACAAACACCATTTGACCAGCATTGGGAACAAACACCACCTGACCAGCATTGGGAACAAACACCACCTGACCAGCATTGGGAACAAACACCACCAGACCAGCATTGGGAACAAACACCACCAGACCAGCATTGGGAACAAACACCACCAGACCAGCATTGGGAACAAACACCACCAGACCAGCATTGGGAACAAA
>BLSH010277564.1:38019-49626 GCA_018402905.1 Glandirana rugosa
CCCATGCCATTTGGTGGACAATCCCTTGCCTTTTAGCCTAGAAAATTGCCAATTGGCCTGATTGGCCAATTTCCAATTTGCCTGATTGGCCTTATTTTTAAGATCTATCTGTAATTGACTTTACTTTTCTTTTCCTTTGGTACATGTTCACCAGGGTAATGGCCATACCCCCCATGCCATTTGGTGGACAATTCCTTGCCTTTTAGCCTAGAAAATTGCCATTTGGCCTGATTGGCCAATTTCCAATTTGCTTCATTGGCCTTTTTTTTTTTTTAAAGATCTATCTCCTATTGACTTCAGTAGGATTCAGATTTGGCACTTGAACTTCAGTACATTTCGGTGAACCCGCCCTAAATCTAACCCAGGCACATTCCATTCATCACTAATATTTACCCCATGTGTGTTACTGGTATATGTCATCTGAAATGTCACCTGGTCTAGGATTTGTATAAAAAATTATATACTGAATTCTAAAAATGTTAGTAAAGGCCCATTTTTAAATGAAACAAGTATTTTAGTCTTCCAAGACCTGCATGCTGGGCATTGTATTGGCTTGTGCAGGGCCGCCATCAGGGGGGTACAGGCAGTACTGTTGTAAGGGGCCCCAGCTTCTCAAGGGGCCCGATGCCACAGCCTTTCACGAGCGGTCTTTAACATTGCAGTCTATGGGAGGGGGACACCCAGTTTGGGGACACCGTTCTCCCGAACCATAGCTGATAAAAATACCAAGCTTGGGTCACACTGAGAGAGGTCCCTGGGCAACAACTGGTCGAGGTTTGGGACCTCCAGCACCTATGGTTTGGCTGAACCAGATCCCCAAAGTGACCGGTCATTGACCAGCAACTGTCAAGTGAATTTGGGACTTAACATTGGAGTCTATGGGAGGGGGACACTCGGTTTGGGGACACCGTTCTCCCGAACCATAGCTGATAAAAATACCAAGCTTGGGTCACACGGAGAGGGCCCCCTGGTACATGTTTGGGACCTCCAGCACCTATGGTTCAGCTGTACCGGGTCACCAAACTGAGCGGCCATTGACTGGCAATTGTCGGGTGAATTTCGGACTTAACATTGGAGTCTATGGTAGGAGGGCACCCGGTTTTGGGACACCATTCTCCCGAATCATAGGCAATATAAATATCAAACTTGGGTCACATGGAGAGGGCCCCCTGGACCAAAACTGGTCCAAGCTTGGGACCTCCAGCACCTATGGTTCGGCACAAGGTCTTTTTGCAAGTATCGGGTGAGGCTGTGATGCCTGGGCTCTGTTTTTTACAGATGTAGGGGGCCCCAACAGGACCGCAGGAGGCCCTATGATACTCTCCTGGTCCCCCCATAGTGTCCCCCTGCGTCCTCCACCCCCCCACAGTGTCCTCCCTTCCCCCACCCACGGTGTCCCCCTGTGTCCTACGCCCACCATGGTGACCTTTCTGTGTCCTCCACCCCCCACAGTGTCCTTCCCTCCCCCACCCATGGTGTCCCCTTGTGTTCTCCCCCACCATGGTAACCCTCCATGTCCTTCATTTCCAACAGTGTCCTCCTCTCCCGCACCCACAGTGTCCCCCTGTGTCCTCCCCTCCCCCACCCCACAGCGTCCCCCTGCATCCTTCTAGCCCCCCGTCAAGGTGTCCCCCTGTGTCCTACCCCCCCCCCCAACAGCGTCTCTTGCTGATACCCCCATGGCATCCTTCTTTGTCCCTCGCTGCCCCTGGCATCCCTCTCTGTCCTTGTTGTACAGCGTCCCTCTCTGTTCTTCTCCCACAACAACCCCTAAAAGGCAACTATGATAGGGGGCTCAGGCCAATAAGAACTTGTTTACATTTGCATTTTGGGGGAGGTAAAATCCCTGTAGATGAGCCCTGTTTTTTACCACCCCGTAACTGCTCACCACTACGCATGTTGCAACAGGAATTGTACACCCTCTCTCAATTAAAAGAAGTATAGCAACCTTGTGCAGTGACCAAGGGGCTAAAGCAGGCAGTGAGGAGGCATTTTATCGCCTTTTCACCCCTTGGATCCCACACTAGCATGCATTGCACATAGTTGCAGGGTGTTTGCAGAGTGGCCCCATTCACTTGAATGGGTCATGCTTGGCAGGCTACACCTGGTAAGTGTGACAGGGGGTATAATTCCTACTGAGGCTGCAACGTGTGTACACCCCTGGCCAGTGGGCGGATTTGTTGGGGTGGCCAGTGGGCGGATGTGGTGGGATGGGCAGTGGGCGGATGTGGTGGGATGGGCAGTGGACGGGCCCTGGGGAATGTTGGTGGTCAGAGTGGGGGGGGGCAGGTCTAAAGCTGTGTAAGGGGCCCCGAAATTTCTGATGGCTGCCCTGGGCTTGTGTGGAGTACAACAAGGAGATTCTTCCATCATGGACAATCAACATCTGCCTTGACACATTCCATGGGGATTGAATGAATGAGGCTATAAATACCGGGCAATGTTCCTGACATTCAGCCCTGATATACTTACTGTAATTCCTCTATCTGGCTTGTTGGCAAAGCTTCCATCAGGTCCTGGAGATGTGGACCCTCCAGTTTGTTATCAGACAGGACCAGTCTCCGCAGGGTCCGATTCTCTCGAATTCCCAGTGCCAGGTGGGGGCAGGAGCTGCCTGTCAGCTGATTATCGTTCAAGCTGTGGCAGAAGGAGAGGAAATGATTGGACAATGACATTATTCCACCAAGAATGAGAGCCCACCATTACTTACCTGAACAATGGTGATGAGTCCAGGAATGCAACTTTGTGCCGAGTCCATGAACTTTTACAAATAGGAGACACTGAGATATAAAACGTGGGCAGATCAGGACACCCAACACGTTTCTCATCCTTAACGGTCGCAGATTCCGTCATCCTTGTGAAAGCCCAGTCTTACAGTTTATGGGTCGTCTTACAACTCATGCGTGAGATGACTTAAATCTGAACACCAAGAAGGAATGGTTTGCCAGGAACAGTTTTTGTAATCCTTGCACCCCGACAGGCACCAGAACCAAATTCTCCACCTCTACTACAGCATGGTCAGAACCACCATCAGACCAGCATTGGGAACAAACACCACCAGGCCAGCATTGGGAACAAACACCACCAGGCCAGCATTGGGAACAAACACCACCAGGCCAGCATTGGGAACAAACACCACCAGACCAGCATTGGGAACAAACACCACCAGACCAGCATTGGGAACAAACCCCACCAGACCAGCATTGGGAACAAACCCCACCAGACCAGCATTGGGAACAAACACCACCAGGCCAGCATTGGGAACAAACACCACCAGACCAGCATTGGGAACAAACACCATTGGACCAACATTGGGAACAAACACCACCTGACCAGCATTGGGAGCAAACACCACCAGGCCAGCATTGGGAACAAACACCACCAGGCCAGCATTGGGAACAAACACCACCAGACCAGCACTGGGAACAAACACCACCTGACCAGCACTGGGAACAAACACCATTGGACCAGCATTGGGAACAAACACCACCTGACCAGCATTGGGAACAAACACCATTGGACCAGCATTGGGAACAAACACCACCAGACCAGCACTGGGAAGAAACACCATTGGACCAGCATTGGGAACAAAGCCTACCAGACCAGCACTGGGAACAAACACCATTGGACCAGCATTGGGAACAAAGCCTACCAGACCAGCACTGGGAACAAACACCATTGGACCAGCACTGGGAACAAACACCACCAGACCAGCATTGGGAACAAACACCATTGGACCAGCATTGGGAACAAACACCACCGGACCAGCACTGGGAACAAACACCACCAGACCAGCACTGGAAACAAACACCACCAGACCAGCACTGGAAACAAACACCACCAGGCCAGCACTGGGAACAAACACCACCAGACCAGCACTGGGAACAAAAACCATTGGACCAGCATTGGGAACAAACACCACTGGACCAGCATTGGGAACAAACACCACCAGACCAGCATTGGGAACAAATACCACCGGACCAGCATTGGGAACAAACACCACCAGACCAGCATTGGGAACAAACACCACCAGACCAGCATTGGGAACAAATACCACCGGACCATCACTGGGAACAAACACCACCAGACCAGCATTGGGAACAAACCCCACCAGACCAGCACTGGGAACAAACACCACCTGACCAGCACTGGGAACAAACACCATTGGACCAGCATTGGGAACAAACACCACTGGACCAGCATTGGGAACAAACACCACCAGACCAGCAATGGGAACAAATACCACCGGACCAGCATTGGGAACAAACACCACCAGACCAGCGTTGGGAACAAACACCACCAGACCAGCGTTGGGAACAAACACCACCAGACCAGCGTTGGGAACAAACACCACCAGACCAGTATTGGGAACAAACACCACCAGACCAGCATTGGGAACAAACGCCACCAGACCAGCACTGGGAACAAACACCACCAGGCCATTATGGTTCTCCAGAAAAGGTTTATTGTCTCATACTCACTGTAATTCTTCTATGTGGCTTGTTGGCAGGGCTTCCATCATATCCCTGAGATGAGGACCTTCCACTTTGTTCCTGGACAGGACCAGTCTCTTCAGGGTTTGGTTCTCTCTAATTCCCAGTGCCAGGTGGGTGCAGGAACTGTCTGTCAATTCATTATTTTCCAATCTGTGGAGGAAGGGAATGTTCATATCTGAACTATGAAAAGAGGAAGGAGGAAGATGCTAATTACACCACAGACCCATCAATCTATTGTATAGGCCTACAGCATTTTCCAACCTGTCCAAGTTCTATTCTCCTGACATTGTCGCCAGATCTGGTTGAATGGGACTCCTCTTCTGTCTATGTAGACCTCAACATTGATTTTCAGATATTAACACGCTTATTAAAAAGGGGGGTTCTTTCTTCACGCATAAAAGAAGTGTGATAAGCTACCAGGAACCTTGCAACAGTCAAATTGGATTCCTCCAGAAAACGGCATTGCACATACAAGTGTAGCACCCTCCTAGTATAGGCACTAGATGGAAATAGATTAGTGTAGTTTGCCCCTCCGCCTAATGATGGGGCTAGAGGCAAATCTATCCTCAGCATGTCTGCTTAACAGAATGCTTCAATTCATTAGTTAGGACTGCTCCTGTTTTCTGGTGCTGTTGTGTTTGCCTGGGTTCCTCCTGCCTTCTAGAAACTAGTAGAACTTTCTGGAACTAGGGCGGGAGTTAGGCAGATAGACAGCATGAATATATATGCAGTCTCGGCCAATTACAGAGGAGGTGCCCTGCATGCTGGAATTGGCTTATACATGCAGTATATGCAGGGAACACCTGAGTTCTGGGTCATTCCCAGATGGTGGAGTGCACCAGACAGGGGTCCAGCAGCCAGGGGCGAGGTAGGCTTGCCAACCCTGCCACCTGCTGCCATCAGGTGGTAATGGACCAGGCCCGCAAGGCTGAAACATGTTTACATCTGCTGTCTGTGTCTTTTATGGAGAATCAATACATTTTGAAGGTTTTAAGAGCAAGCAAGGAGTTGCGGACCGTCTTTTCTCATGATTGTTACCGCAGCTGTGCGACTGCCTGTCGGCACCCAGGTAGCTCTAAACAATCTTCTGATCATATTGGGTAGTAGCCAGCAGTGTGTTTAGGTTTTGTGCTGCTCTAGGCCTGACTAAACTCGTGCACCCCCCCTAATTTAAATATGAGCCACCCCTTCCTGTTTCCTGTCCCGCCTTGAAATTTTCCAGTGGGGACACTAGTTTTTGGGGGGGGGGCAATAGATTCCTCTTATTTGCAGAGATTTCCTCACACTTCCTGTTTGGCTGTGGGGCAGAACAATAACTCATTAGTTGGGGTCCGCCGCATGGGCCCCTTGGGACACCCAGGTCCCCTACATATGTATAGGCTGTCCCCCCCTGATGGTGGTCCTGCCAAGCTGCTTTATAGGGGTGCTAGACTGATTTGCCTCCCGGGCCAGTCAGCCCCATAGGACTGGTGCTACAGTAAGTGTATCGCATACCTCCGGGGACTCTTTTTGTGCTGCCCCCCTGCAAAGTGCCGCCCTAGGCCTGGGCCTTGTCGGCCTAGGCCAAGATACAGCGTTGGTAGAAGCACCCTACTTCTGCTCTATTTTATGGGCGACCTGAGGGCCTGAAGCTAAAATGGAGGAGTGACCCTTGTGCTTCTGAAGGGGAACTGTGCCTGAGAGGATCTGTTTGTGGCTCCTGTGAGTACGGATCTAGGGGCCTGTTGTTTTTGGCTACCCTTTTGTGCTAGTACAGTCAGCAGGGGGTCCAACTAAAGGCATCGCTGGCTAGTGATCTGAAGGGCTTTGTCTACCTGTCCTTTACTACAAGAGACTTGACTGCTGAGACGCTATGGGCCTGGGCATAATCACATTGACACTATGGAACCTCCCCCTTTCCCCGAACCCACATAAGAAACCACTCTTACAACCATTGGGTTGGAAAGGACAAGGCCACAGCTTTATTAAATTCCAACACATAACATATGAACACTTTAAACCAGTGCCAGTCACAGCAGTACTGTGAGCACGCTTTGCATTAATGCTTTGAATACCAAACGGAAGGAGAGGGGCCTGTTCTTACCATAAGTGCTGGACAGACAACCCACTCCCAATTTCCGATCAAGGGCATAGCCCATAACAGCAACTTTTTAGTGATGGCAAGGTCAACAAACCTCCGCAAGCTGTGACATACCATCCTACGAAATGTTAAGAGCGGGAGGGTGGGCAGCTCTTCCAGCCACGTTCTTCCAATAGGCCCAGCATTCCTTGGGGCATTTCCTTTTACCCAGCTGAAGGCCCAACCCCATCCCCGTGACTTCCTCCCATGAAGTGTACCACCTGTAACTTACGCCCAACTCCTGGCCATGCCCCCAACGGTCAAGGCTCTCTTTCCTCAGAGGGGCTCAAGAGGCCTTCGTTGCTCATGCTCTTGATTTTTACATTGCTTTACAGGAGAAGTCTGCCATCTGCTCCCAGCAAAGGACTTCCCCCACCGCTCAATTCTAGATCAGCTAGTGTCCTCAAGTTGTGCATAGTCTTGTTCTGGAGTATCCTACTGCAAATCCCCCTACCCTATCCAAGTTCCTCTAAAGTAAAAGTACAAAACAACACCCCCCTGGACTAGATGTCCGCTCTCGCTGAATGTATTGTCATCTTGTTGTATTATACTCACTCCAATTCCTCTATCCGGCTTGTTGTCAGAGCCACCATGAGGTCCCGGAGATGAGGACCCTCCACCCTGTTACTACTTAGGACTAGTCTCCTCAGGGTCTGGTTATCTCTTATTCCCAATGCCAGGAGGGAGCAGGAATGGTCTTTCAGCTCATTATATTTCAGTCTGAAGAAGAACGGAGTCAGAGATTTGTTAAAATGATTTGTTTTCTGGGGAAATAATTCCAGCTAGTTATTCAGTACTGACAATTGTCACAGCACTTTACATATCAATCCTGCCTTCAATGAGATTACAATCTCAAGGTCGCCCTCTCACATCGCATACCAATTTAGAGAGGAACCAAGTGTGAGAGGAAACTGGAATACTCATGCAAGTACAGGAAGAACATGCAAACTCCATGCAGATGGTGCTCTAGTTAGAAATTGAGCCAGTGACCTTGGTGCTGCTAGGCAGAAGTGAACCGCAAAGCCGCTCGGCTGATAGAGTACACGAATCGCTATGATATGGGTGAAGTCCAGTGTATTTTATTGCAATATTCTATTTATTTTCCTATCAGACTGTAGAAAATACGACCAGGCAGAGAAGTTCACATTTTGCCTGTGCAGGTCACCTGACCAGGAAGGTCCACTCAGGTTACATGACTTGAAGTTTGATATAATATTCTATGTACTGAGTAGATCTTTCCTTTTGTATCTATACAGGACTACAGACTCTTGCCAGTCATTCCGAGCAGCACAACCTCAGAACTCACCTCAAAGAATGCTCCGGGTGCAGTAGGGCTGTAAATGATCCCCTTCCAATCAATCGCATAGAAAAGGACTGTCCTGAGGAATGAATATATGGATGGCACAAGATGAGCGGGGTGAGGTACTCCCAAGATCATTCAGTGCCCAGGGCAAAGATTCTAAATTGCACCCCCTCCCCACCTTCATTATGTGTGAGCTTATGAGAAGGAAGGAGAGAGAGCACAGCCCACACCTCCTCCCGGGTCTCTCCTCCTCTCCTTGCAGCTTCCAGAGCTGGGCTGACAGAAATAGTGATGCTGCTGTCACTACTCCTGTCAGCCTTATAGTAGAAGGAACTTTCAGCGTCTCCATCCCTACAATACCTGCTGTGCCCAGGGGAGCTGTCCCTTCTGCCCACATCTTGCCCCGGCCCTGCTTCCAGCTCTGAACACTCCTGGGCTCAAGAATGTGGAGCTTTAGGACACCAGGTAGTAAGAACTATAGGGATTTACTGGGGAACAGAATTAATAATAGGATAACTGATAAAGCTACTATGAAGGCAGGGTTTGTGACTTGAGTTCCCACAGGTCTACACTTTAATCGACTCCATGCATATGGTCACTTGAGTCCCTACAAGTCTTCACTTTAATTTAGTCCATGTGTATGGCCTTCTGAGTTCCTACAAGTCTACACTTTAATCGACTCCATGTGTATGGTCACTTGACTCCCTACAAGTCTACACTTTAATTTAGTTCATGTGTATGGCCTTCTGAGTCCCTACAAGTCTACTCTTTAATTTAGTTCATGTGTATGGCCTTCTGAGTTCCTACAAGTCTACACTTTAATCGACTCCATGTGTATGGTCACTTGAGTCCCTACAAGTCTACACTTTAATTTAGTTCATGTGTATGGCCTTCTGAGTTCCTACAAGTCTACGCTTTAATCAACTCCATGTGTATGGGCACTTGAGTTCCTACAAGTCTACACTTTAATTTAGTTCATGTGTATGGCCTTCTGAGTTCCTACAAGTCTACGCTTTAATCAACTCCACGCGTATGGGCGCTTGAGTTCCAGCAGGTTTACACTTTAATCAACTCCATTTGTATGGCCTTCTGAGTTCCTACAAGTCTACCTTTAAACGACTCCATGCGTATGGTCACTCGAGTCCCTACAAGTCTACACTTTATTTTAGTTCATGTTTATGGCCTTCTGAGTTCCTACAAGTCTACCTTTAACCGACTCCATGCATATGGTCACTCGAGTCCCTACTAGTCTACACTTTAATTTAGTTCATGTTTATGGCCTTCTGAGTTCCTACAAGTCTACACTTTAATCAACTCCATGCGTATGGTCACTTGAGTTCCAGCAGGTTTACACTTTAATCAACTCCATGCGTATGGTCACTTGAGTCCCTACAGGTCTACACTTTAATTTAGTTCATGTGTATGGCCTTCTGAGTTCCTACAAGTCTACCTTTAAACGACTCCATGCATATGGTCACTCGAGTCCCTACTAGTCTACACTTTAATTTAGTCCATGAGTATGGCCTTCTGAGTTCCTACAAGTCTACACTTAAATCAACTCCATGCGTATGGGCACTTGAGTTCCAGCAGGTTTACACTTTAATCAAGTCCATTTGTATGGCCTTCTGAGTTCCTACAAATCTACCTTTAATTGACTCCATGTGTATGGCCACTCAAGTCCCTACAAGTCTACCTTTAATCAACTCCATGTGTATGGTCACTTAAGTCCCTACAAGTCTACACTTTAATTTAGTCCATGTGTATGGCCTTCTGAATTCCTATAAGTCTACGCTTTAATCAACTCCATGCGTATGGTCACTTGAGTTACATCAGGTTTACACTGTAATTAAGTCCATTTGTATGGCCTTGTGAGTTCCTACAAGTTTACCTTTAATCGACTTCATGCATATGGTCACTTGACTCCCTACAAGTCTACACTTTAATCGACTCCGTGTGTGGCCATTTGAGTTCCTTCAAGTCAACACTCTAATCAAGTCCATGTATATGGTCACCTTAGTTCCTACAAGTCTACATTCTAACAGAGTCCATGTTTGTGGACATTTGAGTTCCTACAAGTCTACATTTTAATCTAGTCCATATGTATGGTCATTTAAATGCCTACATGTCTACACTTTAATCGACTCCATGTGTATGGCCGCTTGAGTCCCTACAAGTCTACACTTTAATCGGGTCCATGTATATGGTCAAATGAATGTCTACAAGTTTATGCTTTAACCTTTCTTCCCTCTAAAATTGGCCATAGATGGGAAGAGACACCAGTATTGTGGTACACAGGACTATTACCCAACATACAAACCATAATCATCATGTGATCCCTCCCCATGGAATCATGTGATCCCTCCCCCATGGAATCATGTGATCCTCTACCCCATGGAATCATGTGATCCTCTCCAAATGTACATAACATACATCATCAGTGATCAGTATTAGGGTTAGCTGTGTTTTTCATCATGTCAGGTTTAGGCTCCTCGTAGTTATCTGCTGGAGGATTAGATCTCCATGTATGATCACCTATCATGTAAAGGTTTAGACTTTTCCCCATAACATTACTACAACCAGCCCAGGAATACTCACTCCAGTTCCTCTATCCGGCTTGTTGTCAGAGCTGCCATCAGGTCCTGGAAATGAGGACCCTCTAGTTTGTTACCAGACAGGACCAGTCTCCTCAGGATCTGGTTATTTTCTATTACCGATACCAGGTGGTGGCAGGAACTGTCGGTCAGATTATTATCGCTCAGACTGTAGAAGAGAAGAAGATTTACCGGACAATGTCAATGATGGAAATGTGGTCTCCAAGAATATTCTTATTGGCCTTCGTATGGATAGACCTTATTCTATATAATATATAAAGTACATTGCATTCACTTTATTAAACTCTTGCAAATATTGTCTTATGTAGAAGAAAAGCCCCGATTTTGACTCTTGTATCCATATAATCCCTTAGGGCTCTGTTATTATAAAACCGTGACAGATTTCTACATACAGCACTTGGGTCGCTATTCCATCCACTGACACCAACAATGGAGGCATAATTCCTGTCACTGACACCAACAATGAGGCACTATTCCTCCTGCTGAACCCATGGAAAGGGCACAATTCCTCCTACTGACACCTTTGAAAGGGCAGCCAACACCAACGACGGGACACTATTCCTCCCAAGGACACCAATGATGGGACACTATTCCTCCCACGGACACCAATGATGGGACACTATACCTCCCACTGATACCAATGATGGGACACTATTCCTCCCACGGACACCAATGATGGGACACTATACCTCCCACTGATACCAATGATGGGACACTATACCTCCCACGGACACCAATGATGGGACACTATTCCTCCCACGGACACCAATGATGGGACATTATACCTCCCACGGACACCAATGATGGGACACTATACCTCCCACTGATACCAATGATGGGGCACTATACCTCCCACGGACACCAATGATGGGTCACTATTCCTCCCACGGACACCGGTGATGGGACACTATACCTCCCATGGACACCAATGATGGGACACTATTCCTCCCACTGACATCAATGATGGGGCACTATTCCTTCCACTGACACCAATGATGGGGCACTATTCCTCCCACTGACACCAAAGATGGGGCACTATTCCTCCCACTGACACCAATGATGGGACACTATTCCTCC
>BLSH010277585.1:0-12344 GCA_018402905.1 Glandirana rugosa
TCTGCTGTACTCTGATCATCATAATGGTCATAGGTACACAGTGGGGATTCAGGGAGTGTACCTTCCTTCTGTGTACTTTCAGTGTCATTGTGTGCAGTGTATGCTGCCACTTGTCTGAGGCTGTGCACCACCACCTGCTGTTGGATTAAGCTTGTTGCGCCGTCTTAGCCTCCAGGCCGCTTTACTGATGTAAGGCAAAAAGGCATGATATAAGGCATGTATTGTCAAAAAATTTATAGGGACAGTTTTTTTTGTCTGTAGGCAGGGCCATATTATAATTAGGGGCTGGGCATTCGTTTGGAGGTGTGTCAAAGGTGGATGGGAAAAATGTGGCATGCTTTGCGCGCCGCTGCATTCAATGTGCATGCATTAAACAAAATAGTGGGCGTGACTTGAAGGGTGCATGGCTCAAAGGGGGTGTGGTTTGAGTCTGAGATGAATGAGGGATGGAGAAAGAAAGAAAGAAAGAAAGAAAGAAAGAAAGAAAGAAAGAAAGAAAGAAAGAAAGAAAGAAAGAAAGAAAGAAAGAAAGAAAGGAAGAAAGAAAGAAAGAACGAAAGAAAGAACGAAAGAAAGAAAGAAAGAAAGAAAGAAAGAAAGAAAGAAAGAAAGAAAGAAAGAAAGAAAGAAAGAAAGAAAGAAAGAAAGAAAGAAAGAAAGACCAGATCCTACATCACAATAGCAATATAGGTATTCCAGAAAGTTTAACAATCAGCAGATAAAGATATCTGCTCCAATCATCTCGGCACCATGGTTAATATGGTGTCAGGATGATTGAAGCGCATTATTTCTATTATTACATTGTAATATAAAATGAAATAGCTCAACTCACCATAATGCAGAATCAGTGGGAGCCCGTCGCCTGCCACCAGATGCAGCGTGTCACTTGCCACCGTCGCCTGCCACCAGATGCAGCGTGTCACTTGCCACCGTCGCCTGCCACCAGATGCAGCGTGTCACTTGCCACCGTCGCCTGCTACCAGATGCAGCGTGTCACTTGCCACCGTCGCCTGCCACCAGATGCAGCGTGTCACTTGCCACCGTCGCCTGCCACCAGATGCAGCGTGTCCCTTGCCACCGTCGCCTGCCACCAGATTCAGCGTGTCCCTTGCCACCGTCGCCTGCCACCAGATGCAGCGTGTCACTTGCCACCGTCGCTTGCCACCAGATGCAGCAGGTGCCTTGCCACCGTCACCTGCCACCAGATGCAGCATGTGCCTTGCCACCGTCGCCTGCCACCAGATGCAGCGTGTCACTTGCCACCGTCGCCTGCCACCAGATGCAGCGTGTCACTTGCCACCGTCGCCTGCCACCAGATTCAGCGTGTCACTTGCCACCGTTCCCTGCCACCAGATGTAGCGTGTCACATGCCACCGTTCCCTGCCACCAGATGTAGCGTGTCACATGCCACCGTTCCCTGCCACCAGATGTAGCGTGTCACTTGCCACTGTCGTCTGCCACCAAATGCAGCTTGGCTCACTTGTCACTAGATGCAGTTTGTGTCACTTTGTCACCACAGATACAGCTAGTCCATGCTTCTCTGTATTGGTGATTTGCAGGGGCGTCACTAGGGTTGGTGTCACCTGGTGTGGTAAAACATGGTGTCACCCCCCTTAATAATTCATCCCCCAACCTAGCCTGCCACAGTGCTCTGGCCTGCCGCTGTGTAGTGACAACAGGACAGAGCAATAGGCACTTGGCAGGCTAGCGAATCGGGCTCACTCCTGTCTAGCCTGCCACAGCGCCCTGCAGTACGCTGGGCAGGCTAGTTTTGGCCGGCAGCACATGGTTACGGTGTGCACCCCAAATCTACATGCTGTCACAGATAGGCCTGACACCATTATGGTCAGATATCAGGGCAGATGGGGGTCCCCATCCCTAGGGGAGATGGGGCCCCTGTCCCCAGGGGAAATGGGGGTCCCTATCCCAAGGGAATATTGCGGTTCCTGTCTCCAGGGAATATGGTATTCTCTCTCCTCAGGGGGGATGGTGGTCCCTGGCCCCAGGGGGATTGTGCTGCCTCTGTCACCCCAGGGGACATGGTGGTCCCTCTGTCACCCCAGGGGACACGGTGGTCCCTCTGTCTCCCCAGGGGACATGGTGGTTCCTCTGTGTCCCCAGGGGGGATGGTGGTCCCTCTGTGTCCCGGAGGGTGGTGGTCCCTCTGAGTCGCCAGGGGGATGGTGGTCCCTCTGTGTCCCCAGGGGCTATGGTGGTCCCTCTGTGTCCCCATGGAGGGTGTTGGTTCCTCTGTGTCCCCAGGGGGGATGGTGGTTCTTCTGTGTCCCCAGGGGGGATGGTGGTCCCTCTGTGTCCCAGGGGACATGGTGGTCCCTCTGTGTCTCCAGGGGACATGGTGGTCCCTCTGTGTCCTCAGGATACATGGTGGTCCCTCTGTGTCCCCAAGGGACATGGTGGTCCCCTGTGTCCCCAGGGGGGATGGTGGTCCCTCTGTGTCCCCGGGGGGGTGGTCCCTCTGTGTCACCAGGAGGATGGTGGTTCCTCTGTGTCCCCGGGGGGTGGTGATCCCTCTGTGTCCCCAGGGGGGATGGTGGCTCTTCTGTGTCCCCAAGGGGGATGATGATCCCTCTGGGTTCCCAGCGGACATGGTGGTCCCTCTGTGTCCCAGGGGACATGACGGTCCCTCTGTGTCTCCAGGGGACATAGTGGCCCCTCTGTGTCCCCAGGATACATCATGGTGGTTCCTCTGTGTCCCCAGGGGACATGGTGGTCCCTCTGTGCCCCCAGGGGACATGGTAGTCACTTTGTGTCCCCAGGGGAGATAGTGTCTCACTCTGACTCACTGTCTGTGATCCACTAATGCAGGGACGCCACTGCTGGTATCAGTGGTGTATTTAGGTTTTGTGCTACCCTAGGCCTGACTAAACTTGTGCACCCCCTAATTTAAATATTGCCCACCCCTTACTGGCAATGCCACACCCCTTCCTGTTTAAGACCCGCCCTGTCACTTGTAAACCACACCCCTTCCTCTTTAGGCTCCACCTCTTCCTCTCTGTACATTATGCCCAGATTCACATTACTCGCATAACACATAACTCGCACGATTTCAAACCAGTAATGCAGTTTGACTTTGGAGGCGATTTGACAGACATCTGTGAGGGTTAATGTACAGATGTCTATTCAAATTGCCCTCAATGTCGCCAAAAGTAGTACAGGAACTACTTTTGGGAATCTATGCGGCGCCGTAAATTTGGCATTGTACCGATTCAAATGTTGCCATTGCCAGCAATAACTGCTAATCTGGCATGCGATTTGACATGTCAAATCCCATGCCAAATCAGCCCAATGTGAATGTGGGCTTAAAGTGGGTACCAAGTGCAGCCCCACCCGTGCCCATCAATGCAACCTCACCAGTGCCCATCAATGCAGCCTCACCAGTGCTCAACAATGCAGCCTCACCAGTGCCCAACAATGCAGCCTCACCAGTGCCCATCAATGCAGCCTCACCAGTGCTCATCAATGCAGCCTCACCAGTGCTCATCAATGCAGCCTCACCAGTGCTGATCAATGCAGCCTCACCAGTGCTCATCAATGCAGCCTCACCAGTGCTCATCAATGCAGCCTCACCAGTGCTCATCAATGCAGCCTCACCAGTGTTCATCAATACAGCCTCACCTATGCTCATCAATGCAGCCTTACCTGTGCTCAATGACACAGCCTCATTAGTGCCCATACAGGTGGTGAGGAGGGAGCATACCGATACCTCCACTGCCTGTCAATTGCCTCTGAAAATAAATCTGTGTGGATTGCTTTTCAGAGGAGTGATAATCTATTTCAATAAGAGCAGCAGAGGGGGGCATTAGTGTAATTGTCTAGGGAGGAGGTGGTGTTTAAACTTACACCAATTTTCCAGCCTCTATCTGTGCATGTACTCCAATTTGCCACCTGTTCTGCACACCTTAACATACACACAGTTCACTCTGAATAGACATGAGTAGGTAAAGGGACAAAAATAATAAGAAATATCTGTGAGTCTCAGGCTGGGTTCACACTCCCAGCAGGGGTCCAGTGTATCCTGGTTCCCTGTTTCAGGTCCAATTTCAGCCCAAATTTTGGGCTGAATTCGGACCTGAAAATGGTCCAAAAGATGCACAGCTTTTTTGTGCAAAACGCACCAGATCTGCTAAGGAAATATGTGAACCGGCTCCATAGAGAGCTAGTCAATATCTCCTGCTATTGCGAATTGGATGCGAGGAACCCACCTCCAATTTGCATAGGTGTGAGCCCAGCCTAAGGCTGGGTTCTCTGCATCCAATTCGCAATAGCAGGAGATATTGACCTCTCTATGGAGCCGGCTCACATATTTCCTTAGCAGGTCCGGTGCATTTTGCACAAAAAAGCTGTGCATCTTTTGGACCATTTTCAGGTCCGAATTCAGCCCAAAATTTGGCCTGAAATTGGACCTGAAACAGGGAACCAGGACACACCGGACCCCTGCTGGGAGTGTGAGCCCAGCCTCAAATGTAGTTAGCAGGGTGGGCGATAAAAAACAGGAGTGATTTATAATGAGAAATGACACTTTTCTTCATGTGTCAGAAGGCAGGCTATCCAAAATATACAAGCAGACACTAAGATGTTACGTGGCATTTATACCAGAAGCACCACCCTGCAGATATAAGCTGTAATCAATTAGGTAAGTAGCAGTGTTCATTGAAGCAGAGAAGCACAATCCTCTCCTAGCACCAGGCACACAGAGGGTTAATTACCAAAGCTTTCAGATAACAAGGAGATAGGAAACAAAGTTGGAAAGCTGGAGCACAGATAAGGGGCTGCATGAGGTTTGCAGAGACAGTGAGGATCAGTATCTTACTTATCACCCCTCCAGGTCACATAGACAGAATATACAGTAGCTGGGCCTGCTGCTGACTACAATCCCACCGCTCCTGATATCACTCCATGTGCAGCTGGGATCACAACACGGAGGAGACACTGAGCATCTCTCTCTCTGCTGCTCTGCCGTCTGTGTGGAGAGGAGGGGGAGGGGGGAGCTGTCACCTCTATGAGAGAGACACTCTCCGAACGCTGCAGCCAGCAGTGAATGGGCTGACTCGGGAGGACTGGAGGAGGGATTTTTCCATGTGGGGGCGGCGCCACCCCCCCCCAAAGTGCCGCCCAAGGCCTCGGCCTTGTCGGCCTAGGCCAAGACACAGTACTGGCTGGTATATCTCCGTGCTTTCAAGACCAGCTCATGGAGCAGGGAAGAACCAAGGGGCGGAGCCCGGGGGGCTGCCAGTGGGGCAGCCGCTTTCATTGCCACCCAGGCTTCACCTCTTGTTTCTTTTTCACACTGAGCTGGTCTTCCCTAAAATGGTGGTGGAGTCCATTCACAAGTGCCGGCCACAGACCTCGAGTGACCGGCGGCGGGGAAAAGTCGGAAAAACGCCAATTTCCCAGGAAATGTTAAGGCCGGGAAAGAGGTCTAAATCCTGGGAATGTCCCTGGAAATTTGGGATTGTTGGCAAGTATGGTCTGTGGAACTTTCTAAGGGAGCAGTGTACAAGGAGCAGTATATAGCATAGACAGTGGGTGGCCGCGGCGGGAACTATGACATGGGCAGTGCACATTGGTTATCTGCCTGTGCTCCATAAAAGTCCCTCCTCTGCTGCTCTTGTTAACCTGATGGGTCCCAGGAAATTAAAATTACCCTCTGATGAGTCGAGCAGAGTATGGTTTAGATTAGAAAAACCTTTTTATTTAGGCAGAACTAACTATAAAGCTGCTCGGGCCCCCCTGCTGGACTGTTGGAGCCCAGGCCTGATACAACAGGGCAGGATGTACTGCCCTATCAGTGGCACTGGCTGCGTCATTCATTCACAGTTCCCTGTAAATGCACAAAATACAAATACCAGCAGCCATTGCAACTGATGACTTGTAGGTCTGCATGGACTGCGAGGTCGCTAATGAGCAGCCTCATAGTTCATTCACAAGCCCTGCAGCTTGCAAACAGTCTGTATGCAGTTATGGACTGAAAGCTGCAGGGCTTGTCTGCGGGAGTTTGGCATTGCACCCCTGATCCACTGATCATGGGTGTAATGCTTTCTAGGCACCTTAGGGAAAAAATACATTAGTTTTTTTTTCCTGCAAAAATATGTGCATTTATTATTTTTCCCCAAAAGTTGAACTTATGTTTTAAAGCTTTCTATCATCTCTGCTGGATGTCATTTGGATCAAGTCACTGTCCAATGATTCTACTAAGACTGTAATTTACAGCTGTCTACAACTGGATAATTTTAGAGATTACACTTGCAGTGCTTACTGTAGAATTGGAGAGGCAGAACTGTCAAAAAATGTTCTCCAGCTCCAGCAGGGCCGTCTTTAAGGCAAGGCAAAAGGAGCAGCTGCCCTGAGCCCCATCATTGTTGTGGGGCCAAAAGCAGCTGCCTCATACTTGCCAACTATCCTAGTTTAAATTCCCTTGTCCCTTGAAGTTTTAGTCCCATGTTGTGTCCTGATATTTCAGTGTGAATTTTTGTTACTAATGCTGCCCAGCTCTGCCCTATTGCTGTGTACAGATGATTCCCCTGCAGACCCTGTGTTTACATGTAAATAGCCTGCATTGATATGTACTGTACATAGCGGTGGTATTAATATGTAAATAGCTTCAAACCAATGGCATTGATATGTAAATTAAGGGGGCATTCATATGTATATCATGCCCCCCTGAGGTCACATCCACCATCACTTCTACTGAATACTGCCCACTAGGAAGGTAAACGGGCATGCTTGAAAGTCCTGCCTACAACTGTGGTCATAAACCACTTGCCGTCCGCCCACCTTCAAATGATGGCGGGGCGGAACGGCTATTGTTCCGGGCGGACGTCATATGATGTCGCCCGTTTAAGCCGGGATTGCGCGTGATTGGGTGCACGCATCCCGGCTCTGTCGGTGTCGGCATGTCCCCAGGACACACCGCGTCACTGACAGGGGTGAACAGCCATTGGTTACGGCTGATCACAAATGGCACGTCCCCCATTCGCACGGCGCGTCGGTGGCGGCGTGTTCCCAGGGAACACTGCCTGTCACCAACACTGGTATCAGCCGCCGGCCGGCGGCTGTTACCTTGTGATCGGCTGTGTTCTACTTCACAGCCGATCACATCAAATGTAAACAGAGCGGTAACTCACTGTTACCAGCTCTTCTCTCCTCACACAGTTTCTAGTATGAGGAGAGAAGAGCTGGGATCAGTGATCTGTAAAGTAAAAACACACCTGTCACATCCCCCCTGCCCCCCCCCAATGCACCTGTCACCCAACAGTCACCCCATCTGCCCCCATAAATTGTACCTGTCATCATAAAGTGTACCTGTCATCATAAAGTGCACCTGTCATCAGACTGCCATCATAAAGTGCACCTGTCACCCGTCAGTGACCGTGGCATGTCACCCGCCACCCGTCA
The DNA here is from genome assembly GCA_018402905.1 of Glandirana rugosa. Taxonomy (NCBI): domain Eukaryota; kingdom Metazoa; phylum Chordata; class Amphibia; order Anura; family Ranidae; genus Glandirana; species Glandirana rugosa. The sequence continues at coordinate 7,417 of BLSH010277585.1, forward strand.
GTCACCACCGCCAGTCACCCATCACGCATCTGTGACCACCGTCAGTCACCCGTCACCCATCACTGACCACCGCCAGTCACCCGTCACCCATCAGTGACCACCGCCAGTCACCCATCAGTGACCACCACCAGTCACCTGTCACCCATCAGTGACCACCTCCAGACACCCGTCACCCATTAGTGACCACCTCCAGACACCCTTCACCCATCAGTGACCACCCCCAGACACGTGGCACCCATCAGTGACCACCGCCAGTCATTCATCAGTGACCACCACCAGTCACCCGTCACCCATCAGTGACCACCACCAGACACCCGGCACCCATCAGTGACCACCGCCAGTCACCTATCACCTATCAGTGACCACCGCCAGTCACCCGTCACCCATCTGTGACCTTCACCAGTCAACCATCACCCATCAGTGACCACTGCCAGTCACCCATCACCCATCAGTGACCACCGCCAGTCACCCATCACTGACTACCACCAGACACCCGTCACCCATCAGTGACCACCACCAGTCATCCATCACCCATCAGTGACCACCACCAGTCACCCGTCAGTGACTACCACCAGACACCAGACACCAATCACCCATCACTGACCACCACCAGAGACCCGTCACCCATCAGTGACCACCAGCAGTCACCCATCACCTATCAGTGACCACCGCCAGTCACCCATCAGTGACCATTGCTAATCGCCTGTCAGTGATCGTCATACCCATGAGTAAACATTACCTGTAAAAGTCTCACACATGTGGTATCGCCATACTAGGGGGGAGTAGTAGAATGTATTTTGGGGTGTCATTTTTGCTATGTACATGCTTTGTGTAAAAATAAAAGCGTTTTCATTTTTTTCCCACATTTTCCAAAAACTACTGGAAAAAAATGACATGTTCAAAAGACTCATTATGCCTCATAGATTATACGTTGGGGAGTTTGCTTTCCAAAATGGGGTAATTTTGTGGGCAATTCCATTGTCCTGGTGCTCCAGGGCCTTAAAAAGTGTAATTGGGGGTTGAGAAATGAGATGTGTAATTTATGCTAGAACGCCTGAAGGTGTTAGTTCAATGTTGGGCCTTTGTATGTGGTCAGGCTATGTAAAAGTCTCACACATGTGGTATTGCCATACTCAGGAGGAATGGGGTGTCATTTTTGCTATGTACATGCTATGTGTTGGAAATATTTTATAAATGGACAACTTTGTGTAAAAAAAATGCGTTTTCATTTTTTCCCCACATTTCCCAAAAACTACTGGAAAAAAACGAACCGTTCAAAAGACTCATTATGCCACATAGATTATTCGTTGGGGTGTTTGCTTTCCAGAATGGGGTCATTTTGTGGGCAATTCCATTGTCCTGGTGCTCCAGGGCCTTCAAAAATGTGATAGGTCTTCATGACATTAGATGTGTAATTTATGTCCCTAGAATACCTGACGGCGCTCCCTGCATGTTGAGCCTCTGTATGTGGCCAGGCTGTGAAAAAGTCTCAGACATGTGGTATCATCATACTCAGGAGGAGTAGCAGAATGTATTTTGGGGTGTATTTTGTGGTATGCATATGCTGTGTGTGAGAAATAACCTGTTACAATGACAATTTTGTGAAAAAAAAAAATCTTAATTTTGCAAAGAATTGTCGGAATAAATTACAACTTCAAAAAATTCACCATGCCTCTTACTAAATACCTTGGAATGTCTACTTTCCAAAGAGGGGTCATTTGGGGGGTATTTGTACTTTCCTGGCTTGTTAGGGTCTCAAGAAATGAGATAGGCCGTCAGTATATCAGGTGTGATCAGGTGTGATCAATTTTCAGTGATTGGCACCATAGCCTGTAGACTCTATAACTTACACAAGGACCAAATAATATACACTTATTTGGGTTATTTTTACCAAAGATAGGTAGCAGTATAAATTTTGACCAAAATTTACAAAGAAAAATTACTAATTGCAAAATTTTATGACAGAAACAAAGAAAAGGGCATTTTTTCACAAAATTTTCAATATTTTTTTATTTATAGCACAAAAAATAAAAAAAAACCCTAGTGATTAAATACCACCAAAAGAATGCTCTATTTGTGTAAAAAAAAGGACACAAATTTCATATGCGTACAGTGTTGCATGACTGAGTAATTGTCATTCAAAGTATGATAGCGCTGAAAGCTGAAAAATGGCCTGAACAGGAAGGGGGTTTTCGTGCCCAGTATTGATGTGGTTAGGCCTAACATCAGCCTGTTCTGCAAAGGTAAACAAATTGTCCCTTACATTGGTGGTCAGTGTAATTCCTCCTTACATTGGTGGTTACTGGGAATGCTCCTATTACCATGGCGGTCAGTGTAAATCCCAATTACATTAGTGGGGGGGGGCCCAAGAAAATGTTTGCCCAGGGTCCAATCAATATTAAAGAAGGCCCTGAGCTCCAGCAAGAAAATAATTTAGCTTCTGTCAAAATCCCCTTTAGCAACAGTCAAAAAATCATCTATAGCTTTGGAATACACAGTGAAATTTATTATATTATTCAGGATATTATTCAGGATATACTGCAGCTTAGGACAGTGCAGCCATAGTCATATAAGCCTGAACAAACCTGCAAGCGAATGACAGCAGCCTACAACCTACAAGACAGCAATAATCCAGTGTTTTGGCCTTTTTTGGAACAGTGTTATACAAGTCAGCTGTGCATTATACATGAAGAAACTGTCTATATTACTACATGCCATACTATTTTCTGCTTATAATACCTTCTCAAACAAGTAAGACAGAAAGCTGCATGTGTTTCACAAAGCCTTCAGATACAGAGCTAAGCAAATTATACATTTCTCAGACACTGCCAGCTAACTCTTGCATTGTCAGCAGAATGTCAGAGCAAGATAAATTTTATTTTCTGTGGAGACAGACGCAGCAAGAACCAGAGTTTTTCGCAGATCAAGAAGTAAGCATACAAGGTAAACGCTTGGTTAATCATGGTTCATATCCAAATGGTGTCTACAGCGCGGTTGGCTAGTTCTGGGAGGACGTACTATGACGTCCTCCCAGATTCGCGCCTCCTGCACGCCTCCTGACCCAAACCCAGCGCATCACGGATCAAGATAGAGGGCCGATGACAGCGGTCCTTTACCACATGATTGCTCCATCCAATGACGGAGCGATCACTTGTCAACAAACCGGCGCATATCTGGTTCAGCTCTCTCTCCTCTGCTCACACACAATTGGTACAATGAGGAGAGGAGGGAGCCGGTGCAGCAGGGTGAGTGGGCTGTCTCTGGAGTGCCCACAGAGCTGATCTGTGCCCATTCATGCCTCATGCATGCCCATCTGTGCCTCAAATATGCCCACCCATGCCCATCTGTGCCTCATACATTACGGTGAACAGAAGTCCCTGGTTTCCAGGGACAGTACCCAGACTGAGGATACTGTCCCCATTCTTGAACTGTCCCTGGATTTGTCCTCGGATTGGAGGCTGTGGGCCTCCGGGTCCAGCTTCTGGCCACGGTCACTGCTTTTCTCCCCCTGCAGTGCCAATCCAGCCCCGATCCCCTGAGTAGCGCACAGCTGATTGCACACACAGCTGTGCTGCCCACTCTGCTGAATGGAAGGAAGGAGCAGGGGGGGGGCAGAGCCCAGATTGCCACTCGGGGAGGAGCGTTTAGGGACCACACCATGACCGACAAAGAGACTACACCTGACCGGTGGGGAGCCAGAACAACATTGTTGAGATACACAGAAGGTAGGGGGTAGAGTATACAGAGAGGGGGGTAGAGTATACAGAGAGGGGGTGGTGGTAGAGTATACAGATAGGTGGTGGTAGAGCATACAGAGAGGGGGGATAGAGCATACAGAGAGGGGGTAGAGTATACAGAGAGGGGGGTAGAGTGTAAGGAGAGGGAGGGGGTAGAGTATACAGAGGGGGTAGAGTATACAGAGAGGTGGTAGAATACACAGAGAGGGGGATAGAGTATACAGAGAGGGGGTAGAGCACTGATAGTGAACCTATGGCATGCGTGCCACAGCCGGCATGCCGAGCCCTCTCTATGGGCCCGACAGGGAATAAGAGAAAACCACATACTGACACAAGCTGATTCCTTCACACCACACCGCACCCCTCCCTCAAACTACATCTCCCACAGTTCTCTAGGCAGGGCAAGGGGTGACGTGTCTGAGGTGGACGTGGTCACTAGGGCCAGTGGTGATGTGCGGGCAGAAATCAAGTTGTCTCGGAGGGCATGGAGATCTGAGAGGATGTGCTGTTGAAGAGCTCCTGACAGTCTGGACTTGTTCCGTTTCCTCCACACCTGCATCACTCTCCACACAGTCCCTGGAGCTTCCCAGTCGGTCAGCGCGCCGCTCGAGACCAGTATAGCGGACTGACTCCCCTTCCTCCAGCATGGTGTACCGCGGCCATCTTGCTCCACCCAGCCATGACCAGCCTGGCCCTCCCTGCCTCCTCTAGACCTGGCCCGCACTCTGGGAATAGAATAGCGGTGATCCTCACCCTCTGCATCTGCCTGAAGGACTGACCGCAGCTTCTGCCTCAACTCCGTGAGTAACAGCCATCTTGCTCCACCCTGCTCAGGGCCAGTCAATTACCTTGGCCTCTCTGACACTGCCCGCTCCTTGTACTGTACCTGGAGGTCCCCAGCTTCCCTGCAGTCCACATAGCAGCACTCCTACATTTATCCCTGTTGTACAGGCAGGGGCGTCTTTAATACTAATTGGACCATGGGCAAACATTTTCTTGGGCCCCCCCCCCATGCACATTTGCTCTCCACCCCAACATTCCAAAAAACAAACACACACGTAAATGTATGTATTGAATTGTATTGTAACTAGAGTTGAGCGAACACCTGGAAGTTCGGGTTCTGCTGGTCCGTCCGAACTTCGTGACAAAGTCCGGGTCCGGGTCCGGACGGAACCCGAACGATCGCACGGA
>BLSH010277613.1:0-11065 GCA_018402905.1 Glandirana rugosa
ACCTTGTGCAGAATAAACATTTAGACCGGACTCACACAGCCATTCACATACTTGTTTTTTTGAATAGGCCTCAATACAAAAAAAAAAATACCATGTTGGCTACCTCCTCCTTCTCCTCTACCACCGCCACATCCACCTACACTGCCACGGTCACGGCCTAGTCAACCTCTAGGCTCCTACTCCACATCCACCCCCCTTCCAATTTTTTTATTTGATTTTAATTTATTTTCCCTATCCCCATTTTTTTGTAGGGCAATTGCCCTACCCTTACCCCCATTTTACTTCCTTTTGCAGCCCTCTAGGGCTTTCTAGGACTTTGTTCCAGCCATTTTTGTGCCTAAAAGTTCGGGTCCCCATTGATTTCAATGGGGTTCGGGGTCCGTGCGATCGTTCGGGTTCCGTCCGGACCCGAACCCGGACTTTGTCCCGAAGTTCGGCCGGGCCAGCAGAACCCGAACTTCCAGAGGTTCGCTCAACTCTAATAATAAATTATTATTCTTTTTTTTTTTAAACCAGCAATGTAGACCCACGTTTTATTTTTGTGCAAGAAATGCACAGCAAGGTGCAAATGTACTATGTAGCACTATTTATTAATAATAATAAAAAGAGGAATAAGAAATTATTCTTTTTTTTTTTAAATCCAGCAATGTAGATGCACTTTTTATTTTTGTGCAAGAAATGCACCGCTCACACCAGCAGCAGGAACCTCTCCCTACACCAGTATGAGATGATTTTAGAATGACAATCTGTCCCTCACAGCACCGACAGGAACCTCTCCCTACTCCACTATGAGATTATTTTAGAACGATAATCTGTCCCTCACAGCACCCTCTCCCTACTCCAGTATGAGATGATTTTAGAACGATAATCTGTCCCTCACAGCACGGACAGGAACCTCTCCCTATTGCACTATGAGAGGATTTTAGAACGATAATATGTCAATCACAGCACCGACAGGAACCTCTCCCTACTCCACTATGAGATGATTTTAGAAAGATAATATGTTCCTCACAGCACCGACAGGAACCTCTCCCTTCCCCACTATGAGATGATTTTAGAACGATAATCTGTCCCTCACAGCACCGACAGGAACCTGTCCCTACTGTAGTATGAGATGATAATAAAATGCTAATCTTTCCCTCACAGCACCAGGAACCTGTCCCTAATCCAGTATCAGATGATATTAGAACACTAATCTTTCCCTCACAGCGCCAGGAACCTGTACCTAATGCAGTATGAGATATTAGAATGCTAATGTTTCCCTCACAGCACCATGAAACTGTCCCTAATGCAGTATCAGATGATATTAGAATGCTAATCTTTTACTCACAGCACTGCCAGGAGCCTATCTCTAATGCAGGATGAGATGATATTAGAATGCTAATCTCTCCCTCACAATGGCGGCAGCATCCTCTCCCTACACCAGTACAAGACGATGTGACATGCGGCACTACGTGACTCCAGCTCATATAGATGCTGGGTCACATGATGCATTAGCCAGTTAGTAGGCATGGCTGTGATGGCTTCTAAGGGCAAATGAGTGAAACGCTTATTGATAGGCTGCCCTGCAGCTATTCAACAGGCACCAAAAAAAAATACCCGAATAATGAACCCGATCCCGGTGTGGACCTGAACTTTACAGTCCGGGTTCGCTCAATTCTAGCAATGACACATTTTATGTTTCTTTCTTATGTATGAGTTTGCTTTATAGTAGCTTAAAATGACAGCATGGTTTCTACTGATGTTTGAGTTGCAGTGTTTAGAAAATACTTTTAGACCCTTTTCACACCAATGCATTTTCCAGGCGTTTTTTCTCTAAAATTAGCACATAAAAAGCACACAAAAACGCTCCCCATGCATCTCAATGGATGCTTTCACACCGAGGCGTTGCGCTTGCTAGGCGTTGCTAAAAGTCCTGCAAGCAGCATCTTTTCACTTTTAAGCGATTGAAAAGCGCATGAAATGTGCACTGAGGCTATTGAAAGGTCACATGATTTAAACAAACGCTTGAAAAGCGCTTAAAAAATGCCATTAGAGGGGCACTATTTATAGCGCTAACACTTCAAAAGCATGGCAAAAACCCACACTAAAATCATGGCGTTTTACAGGATTTTACAGGCTTTTTTCCAACGCCTTGGTGTGAAAGGAGCCTTAAGGTTGAATATGTTTTTATTAACAAATTTCAATGGATTACAAAGACAATCCAAGTATTTAAAGTAAAAAGTACATGAAAACCAACATGAAATTAGAAAATACAGTGCACTGAAACTTTTCTCGTAGACAATATTTTCCCTTAGGAGGGTAATGTGATCAATAGGGGCACAATTAGGAATAGGGGAACACAACCCAACTGTAAGATGTAGATACACCAACAGAATTCCCTCTCCCCCATAGAAACAATGTCTCAGGGGTGTCCTTGATTTATATACAGTCAGTGCAATAGCCAGTGATCCAAGATAAGGGTGCATAGTAACTTTCATGAGTAGAAAAGACATAGGATAATTAGAAAAGAAAAAACGTAAGATCAGAGGGGAAAGAATAGAAAAAAGAGCTGATGAGACCTAGTAGAAGAAACGAGTTCCCTTAATATCCAAAAAAAGAGAGATAATACACACTAACAATTGGATATATTTTGTAGTGTGAGCCTGTTGCTTAGCTTCTCTGAGTAATGCATCCAGATATACCAGAAGATAGAAAATACTTTTAGGTCATGAATGGAAACAAGAAGGCAGCAAGTCACATAATTGTGCATCTTAGAATAGTCATTAGTTGAGATTCCTTCCATTCCTTCCACTTCAATGCAGAGGATCCATGGGAAATCACACAGAACAATATTTTTCTTCTTTAGGAAACTTCTGAGGATCTTATTGATAGTCATCAGATTCCAGCTGGTAAAGTGATACTTTTATTTATAACAGGGCCTCACTAACACCTGTTGGTGGCTAGACCCCTGCTTAGTTTGTCTGTCAGTTGATCAAGTTCCAATCAAGCATATTGTATCACTGAACACCTGTGCACAGGAACCTAAGCAATCAACCTAACACTCACTGAGAAACGTTGCTCTAAATAATGGTTTTGATGTTTTTCAGAACTCAAAAAAGTGTTGAAATGTAGTGGAATGGCAAGATAAAACAAAGATAGCAATAGCGCTATGTGTATTGACTTAATTTTATTATTTGTTTTTTATTTTAGGTATTCTAAAGGGTACCCCCCTAATTCACCATATATAGGAAGCTCACCTACCTTTTGTCACCTATTACAAGAAAAAGTACCATTTTGCTGTCTTCGATTAGATAAGGTATACTTTAAAAAAATATTTATCAAATACAGTTATATATGTAAATAGTCAAAAAAATATAGTACAGGTGGTCCCCTAGTTACAAACATCCGACTTACAAATGACTCCTACTTACAAACGGAGGGAGACTACAGTAATTGAGAGGAAATCTACCCCTAGGAAGGGAAATTCACTTATTATGGGGAAAAGGTGTCTCCACTGAAGCTTTATCACCAAGGTTTGTTTCCACAACAACCCAAAATTTTCAAAATCCAATTATCATTGGGACAGGAAGTGAGGTGAAATCTTCTGAACAGAAACATAGACAGCAAAAACAAACATTACAGGGGTGTTACTCCTTCCCTATACTATCCAAAAAGCTTAAAAATATTTTTTTTGGCTAAAGTTGCACTAAAAAGTGTACCTGTTCTGACTTACAAACAAATTTAACTTAACAAACCTACAGTCCCTATCTTGTTTGTAACCCAGGGACCGCCTGGAATACGTTACCCTACTCTTAATTCCATCCTTTCTTACCAATTATGTTTTAGGGTTGTCAACATAATTATTATGAAGATGCAAAAGCCTATGGATTCAAGAATAAAGTCATCATTGTTGCAGCTGAAACTGCAGGAAATGGATTGTATAATTTCATTGTTCCTCTCAGAGCATATTACAGACCAAAGAAGGAGCTTAACCCCATCATACTGCTTCTGGATAATCCGTAAGTGTCATAACAAGGGAACTTCAATTTATTTGTAATGTACATTTTATTTTATACAATAGAGGACATTGTAACCATCACTGTGTCATATATATAAAGTTAAACCTCAGTTTCATGTTGACAAAAAAACAAATGAATATACTGTAAAATAAACAAATATAGTGCAGCATAAAAATATATATACACGTGCATCACATAAATCTATCAATCGTGCATACATATAAATAAAACACATATAACTTGTTAATCATAGATATGATGTGTGAAATACAAATCAATAATAAAAATACACAAACACAAATAAAAACGCAAAGTGCTATAAAAGTTGCACAAAGCCCCCCAAATTTTTCATTACATGTCAAAAAGCAATCCTTTTTCAGTGTCATATACTTCTCCACTTGTTTCAGGCTGAAAATCTTCCAAATAAATTCACCATTGTGCGATTCCACCCTTAAAGTGGTATTAACCTTTTCACTACCAGGCCCTGTGCTCCATTATTAAACTTAGCGGGCCGGACTGTTTTTACAATTTATTCTTTTTTTTTTAATTTTTCCCTTACAGCTTTCAGAATTTTCAAAAGCATGTGACCAGTAGAAATCAAATTAGGTGCTACTGATTTTTAGGGCACAATGATATTTGCACAAATGTTTATCAAAACAATATTTTCTCTAAAAATACACTAAAATCATTATTCGCAGATAAAAGCACAGCACATTTTACAAACTTCCACTAAACATAAAGGCTAACCTGTATTAAGTTAACCAATATTTGTAAATTTTACATTTTGCCTTTTTGCAAAATGGGGAAAATTGAACATATGCAAAAATATAAATATCTAAATTTCTCTAAAAATGTTTTCACTTACAGCTTTTAAAGTTAGTTGAATGTAGCGCCCCCATGGAATAGGTGTGTTTTTCTAGCAGGGTTTGCTAGGTGAGGTAAAATTTAGTCAGGCCTGAGTGTAAAAGAAGGCCTGAATGTTTTGATCTGGGCTGGGAGGAGAGGCTCAGGGAGGATTGAGTGGACTCATCAGAACCTCCCACTTCTTTCTAGAAACCTGGGTAAGGTTTCTGGTCAGAGAGCTGGGAGATAGGTGTAGCCATCTGGAGTATTCTAAGTAGCCCTGACCAATCCCCAAGCAGGATTGGAAGGGGACAGTCCTCCTTAAATACTCTGAGTCAGACCAATTTGGGGGAGAAGTGTCGGGTGGAAGTCTGGAGATATAGCAGAGGCGCTGTGGAGGCCCCTACCCGGGAGGTCGCCCCAGTCTTGGCAAGGTGACCTTGGGGCCTGGAGGTTCGGTGCAGCCAGGAAGGTGGTGATTCCTGGAGTCGTACAGGGAACAGGAGAACAGCGGAGGTGCTACACAGTGAGAGACTTTAATGTGATCCACTGGTTTGGTGAGCGACGGTCCCTGAGAGCAGCAAGAGAAAGTGCTGGAGCAGGCTGGAAGAGGAATAGTGGACAGTCTGTGGGAGCCGTGGGAGTCAGTTAAGGGAAAGGAGAGCCACTAAGGAAAAGCAGGTCGGTGGGACCTGGAGGAAGGATGGGCAGGGAGTTGTAGTCCATCAAAGGCACCGCTAGCACTTTTTGCTACATATTCAGGGGCTTGTGATCCCTGGCATGTAATTGGTGTTCCGGAGGATCTGCTGACAATAGGTCTCGCCATGTGCTAGCCGCGGTGAAGAGAAAGGAATAGAGAAGCTTGATAAATTTCCTTTAAAGCTGGAAACTACGTGCAGTGCTGGAGAGAAGTAATGGAGTGATGATTTACTAAGTTCAGTGCTGGAGAAAAAACAGTAGGAAAAACGGTCATCAAGTTGAGTGCTGGAGAGTTGTGAGGAGTAACAGTCTGCAGAGGGACGGTCTGCAATGAAGTGCGCATATACAGTAGTGTATATGGACTTCATGTAATATAATTCTTTGGGCATCCCACAGTCATCCCTTATCCCCATCCAAGTTATTTCCCCTAAATAAAACAACAAAAACAAGAGGCGGCCTGGTCAGTGTCTACAGATGTGTGAAATATGGTGTGATTGAAGGCAGCGATAAGGTGAACCACTACAACCAGCCACTCTCAAGGGAACCCATGGTTACATAAAGATCCCCAAAACCATATATTTTCTGAAAGCACATGACCTGTAGACTAAAAAGAAAGTGCTACTGATTTTAACGCCCTGTGATAGTTGCACAAGTGTTTATCAAAACTATATGTTCACTAACAATTCTCTAAAATCATTATTAGCTAAATTCCTACTAAATATAAACACTTAACCTGTATTGAGTTAATAAATAACAAGTATTTGTAATTTTTTAATTACGCCTTTTTGCAAAACAAAATGGTGAAATTTAAATGTACACAAAAATGTAAATAACCACATTTCTCTAAAAATCTGAAGGTTTTCATTTTTCCTTTACAGCTTTCAAAATTTGTAAAAGATGCCCCAAACCATATATTTTCTGAAAGCATAGAACCAGTAGAATAAAAGGAAGATGCTACTGATTTTTAAGGCCCCATGATAATTGCGCAAATGTTTACCAAACAATATTTTCAAAATCATTATTAGCTGATACAAACACAGCAAATTTTACAAAATTCATGTTAAGATCCTTCTAAATATAAAAGCTGGACCTGTATTGAGCTAATAAATAACAAATATTTATAAATATTTATACATTTTAAATTGCGCCTTTTTGAGAAATAGTAAAAACCGGACGTATGCAAAAATTTCTCTAAAAATCTGGATTTTCCTTTTTCACTTTCAGCTTTCACCCCCAAAACCATATATTTTCTTAAAGAACATGGCCAGTAGAATAAAAAGAAGGTGCTACTGATTTTTAAAGCACCGCAATATTTCCGCAAATGTATATCAAAGCAATATTTTCGCTAAAAATACACTAAAATCATTATTGGTGGATTCATACATCGCAAAATTTACAAAATTCCTGCAAGAGTTAATCAATAACAAATATATGTACATTTTAAATTGCACCTTTTTGTGAAATAGTGAAGACTGAAGGTAAGCAAAACTGTAAATAAAAACAATTTACTCCAAAAATCTGGAGGTTACCATATTCACTTACAGCTTTCAGAATTTGAAAAGACCCCCCAAAATCATACATTTTCTGAAAGCACATGACCTGTAGAATAAAAAAAGTGCTACTGATTTTTTGGGTCCAGCAATAATTGCTCAAACGTTCATCACATCGCTATTTTCACAAAAAATACAATAATATCCTTATTAGTGCACATGAACACAACAAACTCCTGCTAAATTGCTAATAAAGCATCATTCACATGTGTTATACTAAAGTGTACGCCCATGGAGGGCCATGTTTACCTGCGCGGCGTTGCACAGGTGCATCCCCGTACAGGCAGTCCCATTTATGTAATTTGGGATGCAACAGCTGCCTGCATAGCTGCTGCTCCTAATCTGACATCTGTGTGGGTGTGGGTGCACAACCCCGAACGCAGACAGTGTGAGCTCAGGGACATGCATGTGGACCTACGTGGATATCAAATTGGAAGCAACGGCTCTGTTTGCGCAGTTGCTACAACCCAAATGACATTAATGAGACTGCCTGCACAGGGATGCATCGAACACCTGTGCATCCCTGGACAGGTAAACATGGCCTTGTAGGTATGTACACTGTGTATGCCCTGTGTGAACAAGGCCCTAGGCTCCTTTCACACAAGCAGACCAATTTGGTCTGCCTGAATGTTTTTCAGGCGGGCCGGATTGGACCACCCATTGTTCTCTATGGGAGGCTGTTGTAAATGGACATGTGTTCATTTACACCCACCTGCATTTGATACAATCCGGTCCACTAAAAACAGATGAATGGGGATCCCATTCCCCATCCATATAGCAGATTGGATCAGGTGGCATCAGATGGAAACGGACAGGCGGTCTGTTTCCATCTGACTGCCCCATAGAGGATAATGGGCTGTGCATTAGCGGAGCGGACATGGACCTGTCATTAGCCTGCTTAGCGGGGATCAGTGGACAGATCCCCCACTGAGCAGGTGGATATGCTTGACAGAGCTCCATGTGAAAGGGGTCTTACTATGTTTTATTTTATTTATTTATTTTTTTACAATTATAGTTTTTAATATTTGTTTTCTATTTTTTTTTTGGGGGGGGGTCTTTGGTGAAATATCAGAGGTCTAAACAGACCCCAATATCTCTTTTTTGAGACAGAGAAAGGGACTGAAGATAGTCCCTTTTTCTGCAGCAGATTACGTGAATGAATAAGGAGTCTGTTTAGAGATTCATTCATAAACTGACACATAGTAAACACCGTTTACTATGCTCAGTTATCAGTGGACACAGGAGCGATCAGTAGTGATCACTGCCTGTGTCCACTGTAGTACAGGAAGGGGGCTGGTAAACCCATGTTTACCAAGCCTCAACCTCACCTGCACTGCTCCCCCCTGCACACTCTCCAGTCTGACAGCTTGCCGGAGCTTAGTGTGTGCAACAGTTGCAGGTGGCGGGAGGGGAAGGATCACTCAGAGCAGAGGATCAGAACAGAGATTCAGAGAGGTGGGGACCATTCTGGGGGGGGATCAGAGTGGCAGGGAGAACATACAAAAGAAGAGTGGGGGAGCCATTTTAGAGGAAGGGGAGAGGCGGGAGGTGGAGAGGCTGGGACAGGGAAGTGGCAGTAATGGGGCGGGTGATCACGATTGAGCTGAATATGGACCTGGCCAGCTGGAAGCAGTGCTGTAGATCCGTATGGCATAACAAAATCTTTATGCTGGGTGCAATTACGTCTAATACAGGTATATTCCTTGTTAATGCTGCTGGGTGTGAGCTACAAGCATGCAAAACTATATTTCCAGCCGTTGGTTTACAATACAGGGTGGTTGCTAAAAACCTGTCTTTCAATTTCTACATCTAAAAATGATATATTTTTATCGGTATAATTCATGGTAAACTTTAGGTTGTATAGATGTCACCCAAAGTAAAAAGAGTCAATAAAAATATTAATAAAAATCTGAGGGTCCTTCAGATGTGCAAAGGTCCAAAGGTCAGCTTCAGGGGCTGGCACACAATAAAGGCAGTAATGATGCTTCAAGTGGCAAATATAAAGCGTGGAAGCGTTGGGAAATAATAAAGGTGTAGACTTGGTTGGACTCACGTATCATACGGCACTGTGGGTCAATAACGCTTGTTAGGATGATATCCCAGATGGATCCCTCCTACTGCAGCCAGTGGGTCTCGATGATGACTGTTCTTAATGATTTTACGCAGGCTTTGTACTGCATTTCTGTAAGTGCAATTTTATTTACTTAATTAAATTTTTTATCGGAGTCACACTATGTGGAGTTTTCTTTTCCATATATTTGTGTGAGTACATGAGTACACCCTTTGAAGCACCTGATCACTCTCTGGACAAACGAGTTGAGCTGTCACCTTGGCGCAGATTGACCTCAAGGACCATCTTTCATCATCGGGTCCCACTGGCTGCAGTAGGAGGGATCCATCTGGGATCTGGGAGCCAACATACGATTTGGTCCGTTCGGTTGTACGACCGTCGAACCGTGTGTACGAGGTTTACATCAGTGGTTCTCAACCTCGATCTTCAAGTACTCCCAACAGGCCATGTTTTGGAAATTTCTCTCAGATAAAATAGCTGTCCAAAGTACCAAGCCATTGAATCTGATTTAAAGCACCTGTGCAAGATAAAGGAAAACCTGAAAACATGGCCTGTTGGGGTTTTTTGAGGACTGAGGTTGAGAACCACTGGCTTACATCACTGTTTGTGAGTTGTAATATCTGTGTGTGGCCCATGCTATGGGTAATAGTGCTGTGAGGAGGATAGGAATACTTTCATGTGAAAACTTCTGTCCTCCAATCCTAGGAACCCGTGCCAGGCTCAATAAAAATGTCATATTACTGCAATGTTCCTCTGCCCCATTTTGCGGCATTAAGCAATGGATGAGGGACATGGTGTTGATTTACTAAAAGTGCAAAATCTGGTGCAGTTCTGCATAGAAACCAATTGGCTTCCAGGTTGTTTTCTCTCAAAGCATGATTGAACAATCTGAATTTGAGGCTGGGTTCACACTATCCGACAAAAAACCGGTCCTACTTTGATCCTACACTGCTGTGCGATTTACGATCCTACATAGGGTCAAAGTCGGACCGTTTGTCTGTGAACTGGGATCCGACTTTGATCCCGACAATGCCAGGCACTTTGTGCTCTGGGGATCTTGAAGGGGAACTCCATGCCAAATTTTAAAGAAAAAACTGGCATGGGGTCCCCCTCCAGGAGCATACCAGGCCCTTTGGTCTGGTACGGATTTTAAGGGGAACCCCCACGCCGAAAAACCAGCGTGGGGTCCCCCCCAAAATCCATACCAGACCTTTATCCGAGCACGCAACCCGGCAGGCCAGGAAAGGGGGTGGGGACGAGCAAGCGGCCCCCTCCCTCCTGGACCATACCAGGCCGCGTGCCCTCAACATGGGGAGTATGGGTGCTTTGGGGCAGGGGGGCTCTGCGCCCCCCACCCCAAAGCACCTTGTCCCCATGTTGATGAGGACAAGGGCCTCTTCCCGACAACCCTGGCCGGTGGTTGTCGGGGTCTGCGGGCGGGGACTCATCGGAATCTGGAAGCCCCCTTAAACAAGGGGGCCCTCAGATGCCGGCCCCCCACCCTATGTAAATGAGTATGGGGTACATCGTACCCCTACCCATTTACCTGGAAAGAAATATGTACACAAAAAAAACACACAGCTTTTTAAAATATTTTATTAAATCAGCTCCGGTTGTCTTCTCCCCTCTCCGGTGTCTTCTTTTCTTCGGCTCTTTTGCGGGGGTCTTTCATCTTCTGAGGGGTCTTTTCTTCTCCTCTGCGGCGTCTTCTGCTCTTTTGCCAGTCTTCTCCGCTGTCCCCTTCCCTCTCTTCTTCTTTTATTCTTCTTCTTCCCATGTTGACACGACGCGTTCTCCTTCATGAATGCCCTCGCCGCTCTGTGCTGTGCCTTATATTGGCATGGGGCGTGGCCACCAGATGACATCACCTGGAGGTCCCGCCCCATATGAGGTCACAGCTC
>BLSH010277613.1:16751-34573 GCA_018402905.1 Glandirana rugosa
AAACCCTTTATCTACATACTCACGACGTCTTATTTTATCAATACGTTAAAAAATACAGTGTTTCATAAACGCGTCACTTTACCGCTGTTTGATGTCATAAAGTTTTAGAGGTATCCGTTGCGAAATACTCGGCAATGTTTAACGGTCAAATCTCAATGTTCATCACAACTTGCTTGGGCCTGACATTGCAAGTTTTTAGTAAGCCCGTAAAGTTTTTAGCAAGCCCAAGCCAGGTCCCAAGACGATAAAATGAGGTGCACAACTCTTCGACGTCCCGTCGGTTAGTTGTTCACAAAGTGACCAAACGGGAATCTTCGGTAGGCTTCTAAGGGCAAACCAGTGAAACACTTGTTGATTGGCTGCCCTGCAGCTTCTCAACACGTGGAGTAAAATAGCAGAACCCTGGACCGAACCCGAACGATTTTTGAAATGCCCGAATGATTTTTGAACGTTACAGTCCGGGTTCGTTCAACACTACTTGTAACTCTAAACTGGCAATTTGTAACGGCTCATAAAGCGTTGCCTATGGAGATTTTGAAATACTGTAGTTTGTCGCCATTTCACTGCGCAAATACTTTGTGACATAAAAAATTGCATAACTATTTTATTCTGCAGCACTCATACATCTATTTCCCAAAGACAACCTCTGGATATGACGCTGAGCATGTGCACTCAACTTCTTTGGTTGACCATGGCGAGGCCTGTTCTGAGTGGAACCTGTCCTGTTAAACTGCTGTATGGTCTTTGCCACCGTGCTACAGCTCAGTTTCAGGGTCTTGGCAATCTTCTTATAGCCTAGGCCATCTTTATGTAGAGCAACAATTCTTTTTTTTTTAGATCCTCAGAGGGTTCTTTGCCATGAGGTGCCATGTTGAACTTGTGAGAGCGATAACACCAAATTTAACACACCTGCCCCCTATTCACACCTGAGACCTTGTAACACTAACGAGCCATGTGACACCCATGAGGGGAAAATGGCTAATTGGGCCCAATTTGGACATTTTCACTTAGGGGTGTACTCACTTTTGTTGCCAGCGGTTTAGACATTAATGGCTGTGTGTTGAGTTATTTTGAGGGGACAGCAAATTTACACTGTTATACAAGCTGTACACTCACTACATTGTAGCAAAGGGTCATTTCTTCAGTGTTGTCACATGAAAATATATAATAGTTACAAAAATCTGAGGGGTTTGCGAGATACTGTGTATATACTATACTATACTATACTATACTATACTATACTAATTTTTAAAGTGTCAGAAAAGGCTTTAAGTGGTAAAAGTGCAATTTAGATTCACTTCAATGGGCTACCCTATGCACATTTGTTCATATAAGAAGCTCCTTCTCATTGTTGGGCAACAAGCTTAGCGTGATTTTTAAACATGCATTTTGTTGAAATTGCCACACAATAAATGCAGCAGAAGCACACTTAATTGAGGTGCTATTAAGAATAATGGCACCCAAACATGTGTTGCACATTTTGCTGTGATTTGGTGCAGCAAATTTGCTTGTGATTCCAAATCACATAATGTGTATGGGACCCTAAAGTGGTTGTAAGGCGGATTTTTTTTTTATCTTAATGCATTCTATGATAAAATAAGGTAAAAAACCTTCTTCTGTGTGCAGCACCCTCCCTCAGTCCCTCTAATATTTACCTGAGCCTCATCTCAATCAAGAAATGTTGCACTAGAGACTGGGCTGTCCGGGACTCTCCCTCCTCGTTGGCTGAGGCAGCAATGAAGCGTAATTAGCTCCAACTGCTGTCAATCAAAGTCAGTGAGCCAATGAGGAGAGAGAGGGGTGGCGCTGGGCCACGGCTCCATATCTGAATGGACACCGGGAGCTTCAGCTTGGCTTGGGTGCCCCATAGCAAGCTGCTTGCTGTGGGGGTGCTCAACAGGAAGGAGGGACCAGGAGCGTCGGTGAGGGACCCAAGAAGAGGGGGATCTGGGCTGCTCTGTGCAAAACCACTGCACAGAGCAGGTAAGTATAACATGTTTGTTATTTTTATAGAAAAAAAATAGACTTTAGTAGCACTTTAAAGCATTTGTTAACCCAAAAAAAAAAAAAAGATCCTGTTCCTTTAAAGCATGTTATACCACTCAGTGCTTGTGCTGTGTAATTTGGCCCCCTATATCACCTGAATTACCTGGCTGATCCTGCCAGTTTCTACCTACCCCCTGTACTGTGACCACGATATATCAGGGCTGCTGAGCCCTGACACCGTTGTCAATGTACATGCCTCCGTCATCAGCTATCTGCAGTTCTCCTGTGTCTCCCTCTGTCCTCCTCCTTCCCCTCCTCTACCTGCCTGTTATCTCTCACTGCTGCTGATCTGCTCCTCTCCCCAATGCTTCAAAACTAACTCATCATTATATCATCTCCTTTGCCACATAAAAAGCTGTGTCCTAGTGCCTATGCATTATAAGAAAAGCAGATTTCTACATGTTTTAACAGTGTCTTCCAGTGATCACATGACTCCAGGCTCTCTGCTCCACTCCTCCCCTCCTCCCTGGCTGATGTCAGCAGGGGCATCTCAGCCCCACCCACTGGAGATATCAAGCGGGGAGAGCTGAGAGCCTGGAGTCATGTGATCGCTGGAAGACACTGTTAAACCAGGTAGAAATCTGATTTTTTTTTTTAATAAAGCACAGGCACTAGGATGCAGCTTTTATCTGACAGAGGGGATGATATAAAGATGAGATAGTGGCTTAACAACCACTTTAGGATACCTGTACATTTTTTTAAAAGCAGCTAATATGTGTACCTGTACCCAACACAAAGCTTGCTTGCTGGGCTAAGATGGTACTTAAAGTAGAACTCCATTTTGATTTGGAATTCAGGTATACTACCATGGTGTAATAATAAGAAAGTTTATTGATACAAGTGTGTGAATAATCTATATTAGAGGGCTGAGGGCTGAATACACACATTTTAGCGGAAATATTTATATCTCACTAAAACAGTTCAGCAGTATATTATTAGTTAATAAATGATAACAGATTGTTTGGATAGTTTGTCAACACATTTATTTAGAACAGTTTGTCAAGGTAAGGTTGGCACTCTAGACGGTAGCACTGAGTACAAGATAACTTTTGACACATTTCATTATCCCCCCTCAAGATTTTCTAGAAAACCTGATGCAGTGAGGGCCATGACCACTTAGCATTAGCTGTTAGGCTTACAACAATCTGAAATATGTAACTTTATTTAACAATCAGGTTTGTATATTTTGGTTAAAACAGCTAGCATGTCAATGTAGATCCAGATGGAAGGTTTTCTGAAGTTCGATATCAGCAAGAAAAATAACATGGATGTTTCCAGGGCAGGATGTCACTCTTTAAAGTGGTTGTTAAGTCATGACAACCACTTTAAACTACAGGTAAGCCTACAATAAGGCTTACCTGTAGGGCCAGGAAATATCTCCTAAACCTGTACGGTTTAGGAGATATCCCCTTTATCTGCATGTGCCAACGTCATCGTCACATGCGCACTGAAGAATTGGCACCCGGGGTAGCCCAGGGTGCCGTTTCTTCTGTATTTGTGCCGTATACAGTACTAGCTCATTATGACTTTGCTTTGCAGGGTTTTTTTTTGGGGGGGTGGGGGTGGCTTTACAACCACTTTAAAAGTTAACAAGCAGAGACAATGAGAGCAATGGCAGTGCATACATACTGTATTTTTTGTAGCAGTGGAACCCCGTGCTACTCAGAAGATTGCTGGTTTACTCCAGATTGTTGGAGAAGCAGTCACGCTGATTGTTCAGATGTGGGCTGGCTTCATAGACCTTGGGTTAGAGCTCAGGGCTCCATCCAACAGAGAGGAGGTCTGTGCATGGGAGTTAGGGGGACTCTCATCCTCTCCAGGAGTCAAAGTGGCTTCATGGGGCAGCCAGAGCATGCATGTCTGCAGAAGGCATATTTAAATATTTGTTAACCCAAAAAAAAAAAAAAAACAGATCCTGCTCCCTTAAAGCATGTTATACAGCACAGTGCTTGTGCTGTGTCATTTGGCCCCCTGTATCACCTGTAATACCTGTCTGATCCTGCCTATTTTTGCCTTCCCCCTGTATGCTGACTCAGAAATATCATGGCTGCAGAGCTGTGACACTGGAGTCAGTACATGCCTACTTCATATGCAGCCCTGCTCTCTGTCTCCTGTGTTCTCTCCCCCCTCCTCTCCCCTTCCCCTCTCAGAGTTTCTGCTCAAGTCAGCCCCACTCCTGCTGCTCTCATACTTAACATGAAAAGCCCCATTCCCTATGTATTAGAACAAGAAGTTCCCCTGTGTCCGTGTTATATCATAAATAGGCTTATCTGTATAGATATCACACCGGCTTCCTGCGGTCATGTGACTAATCAGCTCTGTCTCTCCTCCCTCCTCGGCTAACGTCAACTGCAGTTCCCGCCCCCCCCCCCCTTGAACTCTCAGATAGGCAAAAGGAGAGGAAAGAGGAAGCAACTGATCACAGCAAGAAGGTGTGTTATCAGTACAGATAAGCATATATATGCTATAACACAGACACAGGGAAACTTACTGTTGTAACACAGAGGTATGGGAGCATTCTATACAAGTGGCTTAACAACCACTTTAACTCCTTCCCACCCGGCCTATAAATGACAGCCAGACAGGGGCTCCATTGTTCTGACTGGACATCATATGACATCCTCCAGAACAAGCTGCCCATGTGCGCCCCCAGGGATGCGCAGCATGACGATCGGTGGTGCGGTGTATTGCTCGGAAACACCACATCTGGCCAACCAGGCTACAGCTGCCCAGGTAAGGGTAAACACAAAATATGAGCAACTGGGAAAGCACAGAATACTGTACCCACACAAATGGCAGGAGTACAGTGCAGCATTTGGGTAACAGCCTTACAGGCACTCAGAAGTACTAGTAAAAGACACTTATCTGTGGTGCTGGGCTCACAGGGAGACAGGAGTACACAAACCGGAGCACTGGGTTAACAGTAGATTCAAGAGAATGCAGGTACATAGGACACAGTTGGGGGGCATGAGGAGTCTAGGGCAGGGAAGATACCATTGATGGGGGAGAACCAACCATGTCTGCACATAAAGTTAAGGTCAGGGCCCTGGAAGAGTTGAGGCACAGAGTCTAAAGCTTAACCACTTGCTTACTGTGAACTTAACCCCCCTCCTGCCCAGGCCAATTTTCAGCTTTCAGCGCTGTCACGCTTTGAATGACAATTGCGCAGTCATGGTACACTGTACCAATATGAAATTTTTATAATTATTTTCACACAAATAGAACTTTCTTTTGGTGGTATTTAATCACTGCTGGGTTTTTTATTTTTTGCTAAAAAAAATTAAAAAAGACCGAAAATATTGAAAAAAAACAGTTTCATAGTTTGCTATAAAATTTTAAAAACGGGTCCTTTTTCTCTTTCATTGATGTGCACTGATAAGGCTGCACTGATGGCCACTAATGGACACTGATGGGCACTGATAGGTTTCACTGATGGGCACTGATAGGTTGTACTGATGGGCACTGATAGGCTGCACTGATGGGCACTGATAAGGTGGCACTGATGGGCACTGATAGGTGGCACTGGTGGGCACTGACGGGTGGCATGGGTGGGTTGCACTGATGGGCACTGATGGGTGGAACTGACGGGTGGCACTGAAGGGCACTGATGGGTGGCACTGATAGATGATACTGATGGGTGGCACTGATGGGGACTTGTAGGTGACACTGATTGGCAGCACTGATAGGTGGCACTGGTTGATAGCACTGATGAGCATTGATAGGTGGCACTGATGGGCACTGATAGATGACACTGGTGGGCACTGGTAGACTACACTGATGTGCACCTGTAGGTGGCACTGGTGGGTGCTGGTAGATGGCACTGGAGGGCCCTGCATAGCAGCAGTGCGTTTCCGTGTGTGGGACCGATGTCCCTCTCTCAGAAGCCGGAGATTGGCTTTCTTTCTCTCACGCTGGCCCCTTACAACGATCTGTGATCAGCCAAGTCTCATTGACTCAATGATCACAGGGGGTGCACAGGCAGCTCATGAATGGGAGGACATCCATGGACGCCCTCCCAGCAATTCAACTCCACGCTGTAGTCGTCTTTTGGCTATAGCACAGGCGGGAAAGGGTTAATGTACACGGGACTTTTTAAAATCTCTACTGAACGATTTAACTCGACAGATAGTAACTGACGTTTAAAAACATAATTTTAAATGAAAAATGCCTGTAAACGAAACACTGCTAAATGCGAGTTACTGCGTTTACAAGTGTTTACAAGCTTTTACAACCATTTTTGAATTTCAAATGCCTCTGAACATCCATCCTGAATGCATTTTTTGCTTTTCAAAAAATGCTTCTAAACTCAACTGCCTAGAAACTACTATAAACGACCCTGGGTACATGTACTGATAACATAACATAGAGGAAAGTTCAGGGGCAGCTGAAAAAACGCCCAACTGCCCCTAAATGTCTGTTTACCAGCAGCAGCAGTGTACATGAAGCCTAAGGCACCCCCTTCTCCTCTCCAGAGCTCCTGAAGGTGGAGATGGGCTGCTTTGCTGACAATTCCCCGGTTGAGGTCCTCTGACTCACCCAAACATTCATCTACAGGGAACTAAAGGCAGATACGAGGTGAGAGTCCCTGTAAACACAGATACGGTATACAACCCAGCATCACAGATACGGTATACAGCCCAGAATCACAGATACAGTATACAGCCTAGCATCACAGATATGGTATGCATCCCAGCATTCACAGATAGGGTATACAGCCCAGCATCACAGATAGGGTATACAGCCCAGCATCACAGATAGGGTACACAGCCCAGCATCACAGATACGGTACACAGCCCAGCATCACAGATACGGTATACAGCTCAGCATCACAGATACGGTATACAGCCCAGCATCACAGATATAATATACAGCCCAGCATCACAGATATGATATACAGCCCAGCACTCTCTCAGAACCTACCAACCTGGCCAAGAGATGAAATAAAGCGCTGCTTGGGCAGTGCGTTCCCATCCACAGAGCTGCCACATCACTTCTGGTTTCCCACTGGCACAGAGAAACCGGAAGTGGTGCCGCAGCTCCAAAGGAAAGCACCACCCATGTCCTATGGCGGTGCCAATCAAAACCAGGACATCAACAAGAATGACACTATTGAGTGTTGTGGTGCACTATTTTGGCCACAACGGAGGACAAAACCAGGCCAATGAAGCATCTCGCTTGCAATCACGTGATTGCATAGACGTCACGCTTCCCATAGTGTGCCCGGCCAAAGGGCCTTTTGGCCTACAGATGTGAGCACATGGTTTGCTGCCGCCATGTTGGTTTGTGAACTGAGACTAATGCTACCAGAGGAGGAAAGAGGCGTCATAAAGTATGGATCTGGCTGCCCCTGCACAGTGGCAAGATACGGTGAATGTGAGATACCCCTGTGAGGGGTGAATCTCTCTGGTAAGTTCAATACCTTCAGGGGACACTTAAGGAGCACCAGCACTAAAACACTGAAGAGCACCGGTGACCGTAGTAAGTGAATACTATTGTGAATGCGTTGTACCCCTTTGAGGGGTGAATCATCTGGTGAGTGTAATACCACTAGGGGTTACCATATCGAATAGCAGCACATAAGCCCTGAAGAGCACCTGTCACCTTTGAAAGGACTTTTACAAGATTGGATGCATTAATGAATTTAACACTGGTCACTTTATGGACTTTTGCATAAATATGATTATATGTTAATATAGACTTTCTGCATATGAATTGATCTAAACACTAGGCACTTTATTTTATTAATTTACTTTATTTTATCTGTCTCGCAAAATTGATTTAAAGCAATAGGCACTTTACTTGACTGCATGGTATTAACTTCTGTAGGACTATATGATTTATTTTTTTATGCTTTTGAAAAATTTTTTATTAGGGTTTTCAAAATAGTTACATTAAGAAATGTGCACATAGATTGAAAAACATGGTGCCATAGGCTGCGGTTTGCAAAGCAAGATACATAACAATTTATATTTTGATTTCTAATATAGTACATAATAACTGTTTGCACTAGTCACTTTTTATTGGTTCTCACTACATAAGTAGTATAAAAAGGCATACCCCTTTAAGATATATAAACCAAATTGGGAACAGCGCCATACCTACTACTCCAACTTATCATTTAACAAAATATTTGTGTCGACAAGTAACCCTTGTCACTGGGACAAAAGGTATATTTATCACTTAAATAGTATGGAGGGCCAAGGGCTATATGAAGTCCAAAATCACATAACAAATAAGTGGATTAGTCATTAGGAATAGCCTAGGTATTAATTTAAGTATATAGTGCAAAATGTTCCAGCACAATGTAGCATCATTTTTATATTGATTGTAGGAATAATTATAAAAAAGCCCCCTGGAATTTGTGGGGCTCATTAGTGACTATGAATCACAGAATGTCATTAGTTTTACTTATTTTAGCTACTATTATTGATAATTTGAGTGCAGCAATGGAACTCTTCAGATTTATTCTAGCGCATTGTTTATTTGCATTATCCCCATTGCAGAAAAAGGTTACATTACTCTTAAAAGTTAACATTTACTGCATATAAAATCAGACCTATTAAAAAATATAAATATATCTTAAAGTGATTTTTGAGTGAAAATGCATCAGTGGTTCTTATAATTTACTATTTCTGTGTAAATATTAAACGTTATATTGCAAAGGTTGCTTTTTAAATGGAAATACTGAAAAGATTATAATCAGGAGATCTAATAAGCATCCTACACATTTTCCCCTTTTAAATGTGTTAGTAGAAATGTATTCATTCTATTTGAATGTATTCTTTCCTAGGTATTTTAATGGCATTTTATTCTGAAATCCAGTCATTTATGTAATAACTTTGCAAAGAATTGCCTTAAACATAGTGTCAGAGACAGAAAATGCAGGAAATGACACATATGGTACCGGTAGATATTACCATATTAAAACATGTTTATTATTTCAGTTTTTTTTCTGATTATGCAGAAACCATACTATGAAAATGGACTTGTGAATAATTTGCCTGTTAAACATAATGTTTATTTCAATTTGCCTGATATCATCCTAACAGAAAACATTAGTTGGAATGTTTTATTAGAAGCTTTCACATAGCCCTTTCTAGATAAACCATATCATATTTTACCCAGGCATGGATATTATGCAGTATGTGTTTGTGAATGTTAGTGGCTATAGCATATTTGTCCTGGAACCCGACTAGGTTATATGAATGAGATGAGATGAAGACAATGCTACAATAGGCACCTGAATACATATGTCCCATTTTGCTACATGACAAGAAATTACATTTAACACCCCTTTCATAGTCAATTCTTTTTATTATTAGTATTATTATAAAGATTGGAATTTTCCATTTTGCCTAGTCAGCTCTAACTAGCTGCTTACATCTCCTGATGAATGTCAGTGAGACTGCAGCTTTGGCTTTAATTACTAGTTTTTTACCTGCAGGAATGAAAGTAACAGGAAATGACATACACCTGTTTTGAGGCCAGACCAAAATTTAGCGTTACAAAACTGTAATTCCTCAGCACACATATTGCCCACACATATAAACACTGCACTGCTCCTCATCCGCTGCATGTATTCCATCTTCTGGGTGTGTGGAATACTTGTTTCTCCCCCTTTCTACATGCTGTGGTTCCTTTCACCGGCCTACATCAGTACAATAATATTACTCCAAAATGCCTGAAATCTTTGAATTATATCTTGGCTCCATATGTGGAAATACTAGTCAAAAAGAAAAAAGGGAAATCACTCAACCCATGCATCAATTCCACTGGGGCTTAAAACATAACCTTTATTACATTTCAATAAAATCACTTACTGTATATACCTAAAACACATGTATATTAATCTCCAAAGGAAACCCTGGGACTATGTCCTCTATTACTGTATGGTGAATTATCCCCTCAAAGACTAGTTCTAAAGGATATTTTGGTCAGATATAAGGAGGAACTATACCTACTAGGTGTGCTGGTCCATCATAAGCTGCACACCCTGAAAATATATATTAGGGGTCCATACAAGAGCAATCCTCTATCTATAGGTATTGACTAGTAAGCAAAAGGAGACAGTGACTACTGAGGGACTTGCCTTCACTACCTAAAACCTGACATACCAACTGTTCCAGTTTCAGCTTAGTATCATACTAGACTACACATACTATCAACAAACAAAGATACTGAAAATATCCAGTGTTGACCTTGATGATAAAGTGCTATGAAATTTCAAACCAAAGCCCGACATGTTTCGCCTCTTGTACAGAGGCTTCATCGGGGTGCAGTGAATTAAACTGAAAAGAGAATAAATGAGAGAAAACACATGGTAAAATGGAGTTTTACCTATGTTTTGCCCATATATATAATATCTGAGGTTAAAATGGCACCTAACGCCCACCCCCACTTCTGAATGATGTAATTATGCATGTACTGTGCGAATGCAAACATCATCACGTTATGATGCATGTACCCCGCATGCACCATATTATATATCTATATCCACATCTTTGATGAAGGGCTCTCTCAATCTCCTCCTCAATCCCATCCATCTTTCATCATATTGGTGCACTCTGCTGCCCATTAGACAGCACTGCAATGTTTTCTATTCAGTAGCACAGTTTATATGTGCTATTGCTAAACGAAATATCTCACATATTTCTTCACCACCAGTATAGAGTGATAAACTTATCCTGTCATTCATAAGGGCTGTAGATGGA
The DNA here is from genome assembly GCA_018402905.1 of Glandirana rugosa. Taxonomy (NCBI): domain Eukaryota; kingdom Metazoa; phylum Chordata; class Amphibia; order Anura; family Ranidae; genus Glandirana; species Glandirana rugosa. The sequence continues at coordinate 27,509 of BLSH010277613.1, forward strand.
CCATTATCACCTCTAGGGATGGGCGAACGGTTTCAGCCCGCGCATACGTTTGAGCCGAACTTCAGTTGTTCGCCCGATCCTCGAATTTAGAATATGGGGTGTTTGGAGCAACTTCGGCACCGCCGAATGCCCCATAATGCATAGTGCTCAGACGAGACGCACAGCTCCTCCTCCATGGGAGGGCTGCTGCCGTCTGCACTCGCTTTGTTTTGACAGTTTATTTATAGTGAGAGGGGCGGGTCATTCAATTACGTGACTGGGTGGCCCCACCCTTCACTATAAATAAACTGTCAAAACAAAGCAAGCTCAATCGGCAGGAACCCTCCCATTAGGGAGGAGCTGTTGACGATGATTACAACGGGGCACACTTATTTTTTTTTTCTTTTTTAATAAAGGACTTTTGTGCATTAGTAGGGGTACCATAAATCCAATACTAATTTACATGGGGGCGGGATCTGGGGGCCCCCTTGTTAAAGGGCCTGGTTTGGACTGGGGGGGACCCTACGCAAATTTTTTCAGTGATTTTTTTCTATATTGCTGGGAGTCAGCAATACATTAAAGCGCGATAATAAATGACAATTTTTTTCTTTACAAATGTCATTTTGCTCTGGCACTGTTCTAAACATCACTGAGGTGCACCCTTTTACAGGCAGACTAAAGGGACCACCAGTCAGATTATTTAAAGGAATATTTAATTTTTATTGTTTCACTTTAAGCATCCCCATACACTTTTTTGGCAATAACTTGCATATAAGCCTTTAAAATGAGCACTTTTGATTTTTCATGTTTGGGTCCCATTGACTTTAACGATGTTCGAATGTTCAGACAAATATTTTGTCTGTTCGCTTGTTCTGGTGCGAACCAAAGCACGGGGGGGGGGTTCGGCCCATCCCTAATCACCACTATAAAATTTAAAAAGCTATATATCGCCATTTACAGGTACATATATTTTTCTTTTTAATGGAGGAGGAGCTGTGCGCGCCATCTGCGGGCATGGGGGGCCGCCGAACACCCCATAATGTTCTAAATTCGGGGAGTGGGCGAACAGCAAATGTTCGCCCCGAACATATGCTCCGGCCGAACTGTTTGCCCATCCCTATCAGGGACCAGAAGGGATGTCAGCCAGGCAAGTTTTCAACAGGAACACAGCAGAGAGTCTCTCCAGATATGTTTGACCGAGGCGAAGGCACAGAAGAAATTAACCTGGCAGTTTAAATAGCCAGAAGGGGCTGGCTGTAGGCTGGACTAACAAGCAGGAAATGATCATCAGGTGAGCCACTGTGGAACGATGAACGCTGGCAATTAACTGGCAGCTGAGCAACCTGAGCACTGAGAAGGGGGTGCTGAGAGCCCAGCCCTGACAATAAGATCATTGAGGTTTCTCTGGTAGCCAGGTTGATTTGAAAGTACCAATGAAACTTTTTCCAAGTGGCATTGGACCAATAGGTCCATTTTAGGGTTGTTAACACCAGGTACAGAGATAAGGGAAGAAATGGAAAAGGGGACGGGGGGGGGGGGAAGAGAGAAAAGGGTGAGGGAAGGAAAAGAGGGAAGAAAAAAGTGGAAGAGGCAGGGAGGGTAGAGTGAGAGGAAAGAAAGGGGGAGGGGAAATTAGGGGGGGTAAAGGGAAAAGGGGGAAGGGGAGAGAGGGGGAAGGGAATCATAACAAAGGAGAAGAGAAAGGGGGCAGGAGAAGGAGGAAATGAAGATAAAAGAAGAAAGGGGTAATTACTCATAATATTGAGTGATGTTCCATTCATAGTTATGTATATCTCGTTAGGTTACTGGGATGAGCATTTTAGATGCCAGCACCCCCTTCAGTTGTAGATGATTTGAGCAGCAACTTTTGGCACTCCAAAAATGTTCTTACACTAGAAGATGGTAATGGTTGCAAGCAAGCAGTGGTGGGAAAATATGGTAATGGTGACAGCAAATGGTAATGGTGGCAGGAGATGATGGTGTGCTATGGTATAGTAATGTTTTTTTAGCCAGATTCAAAGAAAAAGTGTAATATTTAGCTTTAACTGCAGGGATTTTACATGTATTGCTGATCCAGGATAGATCATTTTTATAAAGGTGAGCTGGTCAACTGTGTCTGAAAACAGACAGATTCTTTATTCTGTCACAAAAACACCCACTGAACTAAATGCCTGTCCATTCTAAAGTTGTCTACATCCATTCTTGACATCATATAATCATATGGCTTAGGTACCACTTGTGGCTGACACCAGCAGCCAGACCTGGGTGATGCATCCTGGAGAAGGACTTGAATGCCGGGCTTAATCAGCCATCCCACTGCTGCTCCTCCTTTTACCAACTTGAGGATCTGAAGTACGTTGGCCATGAAAGGCGACACTGCCACTCTCTGAAAAGGTAGTTAAACAATTCCTCTGCAGCACCTCTTCCATATTTTTGCTTCCTCTCTGAAGGCAGGATGAGCTCTGACATAGTCACATAGTTAGTCAGGTTGAAAAAAGAGACAAGTTCAGCTAGTTCAGCCAATAAAAAAAAAAAACGAAAGAAATCATATAACCCCATATACACAATTCCAAAATATCTGATTCAGAGGAAGGCAAAAAAACCCAGCAAAGCATGATCCAATTTGCTACCGCAGGGAAAAAAAATATACTTCCTGATCCCCTGAGAGGCAATCACATATTCTTTGGATCAACCTTACCTATAAATGTTAGTACCCATGGATACCAAAGCGTGGCCATCTAGTAATGGTCCCTCCCCTTGATGGTTTTAATTCTGAGGTCTTTGCACAGGCACCACAGCTTCAATGAGCAGGATTGCCACATATTTGTGGTGGCAGAGGAACCTGAGTTCGTAATGTCCCTGAGAACAATGGTGTCCTCAACAATTTCACCCCGCTTACATGCAACTTACAGTATTTAGGAGGGGTCAAACATACATCAAGAAGCCTGTCCCATGTGCTCCTCCTTCTCACTGCCAACACCCTAACCACCCCCTCCTCTTCATGCTCCTCCTTTGCCTTGTACTGCCTTACAGAGTTAGAGTCAGTTGTGAAAGGATAAAGTGGGCCCTTAGACACAAGAAAGTCCTCTTACTCCTGTTGTGCCTCCAGTATCTAGTCTATTACACCATGAAATGTTTACTCCTTTACTCCAGCAGAGACATGATACGGGTTGTGTCACTGATCCCTGCCTAGTTGCAGCTCACCTTTGGCAAAATGTTACACAAGTCCTGATGGAAAAAAACGGATCCTCAGAGGCAGTCTTTGTCCTGTATTCACAAAATACTAATTGATGACTGCTGATGCAAGTGGAGCCTCTGCAGCATGGTCAAGGTTAAGTTCCAGCATGTATCTATATCATAGGTCAGGTGGTTGGCAGGTAGGTTGTGTTACCACTAATATTCAGTCAAGTGAATCTAATATGACCACTTGAATTTGCTGCACACTCTTCTGACCTGCTGCAGGAGATAATGGAAGCTAGGGTACTTAAGTAAGAACTGCTCCACCACCAGCTTTAAGATGTGTGCCATACAAAGCATGTGTGTGAAATTTCCTTGTCAAAGGACAGACAGCAAATTGGTGCCATTATCATATCACTTATACCACTTTGCCTGTAACAAGATGGCATGGTGTGAGCCACCTCTCAGCCTACTCCTAGAGAGCTAGAGAGAATCTTTGCTCCAATGCGGCTCTTGTTTCCCACACATATTAGCTGTAAAACAGCATTGCAGCAGTTAGCCTGAGCCTGCATAGGTACTGTGTTGCTTGAGAAGGACTGGTGGCTCTGATGATTTAAAGAATGAGACCAATGAGAAGGATGCATGTCATGGGCTGACACCATCAGCTCCATCAGCTATATCCTGACCTGTATCCTTTCCAGCAGCCCAGTGTGCTGTGTGTGAAATGTAACATCCTTGCCAATTCTTTTCGGACCATATGCCTGTAGTCATGTGGATCCTGCCACTGACTGTTTGTGCCAGCAAAATGAAGAGATTACCTCCACATACTTTTGGAAGGCAGGGGTGGCCTTCTAGACAAAAAATGGTGTCTGGGTACCTGCCACTGAGGTGCAGTACAGGCCACAAAATTGCACGAGGAGGCAGACTCTACTAGCTGTAAAGGCAGCAATTTTGTCAAGTTGGCATTAGGATACAAGGCATGTTGTGTGGGTGACTGTTGTTGAAACTTATTTGTTACACTCCTGTAACTAGAGAAGAGCAATTGTCTGGTCAAGGATGGAGATGGAGATGGCAAGGTGGGATTAGGAGTCCTATGGCTTGGTTCAAGCCTACACTTGGTCCTACTCTGCATGGCCCTGCTTGACGTGCTGTGAGGTATGCCTCTCAAACCCCTTGTCAGACTTCCCTCCCTATTGCTTGAGGGTGCATATATGCAGCAGATGCAGGTGCAAATTCTTGTGGAATGAGGAAGAGGTGGAAATGAAGAAGGCAATGAGCTTTTTGCTGCTGATTGGTACCATTCATGTATTGTTCTTACTGAGCTTTGTGGTAAACAGTCATGTCTCCTCATGCATGTGGTACCTAAATGACTGATAGATTTATGACACTTGACACACTGCAGGCAGAGGCTGAAAACCACTATGGCATTGACTGCAGCAGATGTGTGAAAAAATTTGCCCACAGTGCAAAGTTCTGCATAGCGAACCTGCAGATACCAGTGGCCTGCACCTGTGGAATAGAGAGTTGCTCTTACCACTGAATGCTATCCCTGGACAACATCCTGCATTTTGTTGGGCTTCTCACTCACTTTCCTTTGCTACAATCTTATCATTGCCACCGCACTCATCACTCTAGCCCAGTAAGCCGCAGCTACAGTATGTGTGCTCTCTTCTTTTCAGCATCTATTAAAATTAATTCATGTGCATCCTCTGCAGCACGTTACACATGGTGTGCTCAGTTTTTTTAGTGGACTCCATAACCACCTCTGCTTACTGCTTTATAGCATACCCACTGCCAGAGCAGAAAGGCAAACGCGCCCTGCCTCTCAAAGGTGTTGCCCAACTGTTGATTTGGCCTGCAGATGCAGAATCTGCTTGTCTTTTGCTAGCGTGCACATAAAGGAACTTTTGCCTCTCCCTTCAGGTCTCTCAGACAGGATAAAAACAGGGGAATGTATATTTTGTATCTATATATATATATACTGTATATACACATACAGTATCTCACAAAAGTGAGTACACCCCTCACATTTTTTGTAAATTTTTTTTATATCTTTTCATGAGACAATACTGAAGAAATTACACTTTGCTACAATGTAAAGTAGTGAGTGTACAGCGTGTATAACAGTGTAAATGTGCTGTCCCCTCAAAATAACTCAACACACAGCCATTGTCTAAACCGCTGGCAACAAAAGTGAGTATGCCTTTAAGTGAAAATGTCCACATTGGGCCTAAAGTGAAAATATTTTGTGTGGCCACCATTATTTTCCAGCACTGCCTTAACCCTTTTGGGCATGGAGTTCACCAGAGCTTTACAGGTTGATAATGGAGTCCTCTCCCACTCCTCCATAACGACATCACGGAGCTGGTGGATGTTAGAGACTTTGCGCTCCTCCACCTTCCATTTAAGGAAGCCCCACAGAGGCTCAATAGGGTTTAGGTCTGGAGACATGCTTGGCCAGTCCATCACCTGTACCCTCAGCTTCTTTAGCAAGGCAGTGGTCATTTTGCAGGTGTGTTTGGGGTCGGTATCATGTTGGAATATTCCCCTGCGGCCCAGTCTCCAAAGAGAGGGGATCATACTCTGCTTCAGTATGTCACAGTACATGTTGGCATTCATGGTTCCCTCAATAAACTGTAGCTCCCCAATGCTGGCAGCACTCATGCAGCCCCAGACCATGACACTCCCACCACCATCCTTGACTGTAGGCAAGACACCCTTGTCTTTGTACTCCTCACCTGGTTGCCGCAACACACGCTTAACACCACCTGAACCAAATACGTTTATCTTGGTCTCATCAGACCGCAGGACATGGTTCCACTAATCCGTGTCCATAATCTGCTTGTCTTCAGCAAACTGTTTGCGGGCTTTCTTGTGCATCATCTTTAGAAGAGGCTTCCTTCTGGGATGACAGCCATGCAGATCAATTTGATGCAGTGTGCGGCTTATGATCTGAGCACTGACAGGCTGACCCCCCACCCCTTCAACCTCTGCAGCAATGCTGGCAGCACTCATACATCTATTTCCCAAAGACAACCTCTGGATATGATGCTGAGCACATGCACTCAACTTCTTTGGCCGACCATGGTGAGGCCTGTTCTGAGTGGAACCTGTCCTGTTAAACTGCTGTATGGTCTTGGCCACCATGCTGCAGCTCAGTTTCAGGGTCTTGGCAATCTTTATACAGTGTAAGCCATCTTCATGTAAAGCAACAATTTTCTTTTTTGGATCCCCAAAGAGTTCTTTGTCATGAGGTGCACTGTTGAACTTTCAGTGACCAGTATGAGAGAGTGAGAGTGATAACACCAAATTTAACACACCTGCTCCCCATTTACACCAGAGACCTTGTAACACTAACAAGTCACATGACACCGGGGAGGGAAAAATGGCTAATTGGGCCCAATGTTTACATTTTCACTTAGGGGTGTACTCACTTTTGTTGCCAGCGGTTTAGACATTAATGGTAGTGTGTTGAGTTATTTTGAGGGGACAGCAAATTTACACAAGCTGTATACTCAGTACTTTACATTGTAGCAAAGTGTCATTTCTTCAGTGTTGTCACATGAAAAGATATAATAAAATATTTACAATAATGTGAGGGGTGTACTCACTTTTGTGAGATACTGTATGTGGAATTACACCCCAAAAATACATTCTGCTGCTCCTCCCGAGTATGGGGATACCCCGAAAACCAATCACCGCCTTTAGGCTTTCTAAGGCTGCATTCACATGTCAGCGTATTGAATTGATTTGACAGTGCCGATATGTGAATGGCAAGACGCAGGAGGCATATTTGAGATGCATTCCTGTCAAATCACTGGCAGATTCAGGGCAAATATGCCCGCGATTCAATACGTTGACATGTGAATGCAGCCTCAGGGCGTAAATTGTTCATTTTACTTCCTCACT
>BLSH010277613.1:34583-45245 GCA_018402905.1 Glandirana rugosa
TATATATATATATATGTGTGTGCGTGTGTGTGTCATATGACATATATGTCATAGAGTGTTTTCACTCATGTGGGGAGTGTAATAACATTTATAAAATAATATAGAAAAGTACACTGTTGTGACTTCTTTACTGTGAAACGATGTTACATTTCATGACTCATATGTCGAACACATTTAAACGACAGGGGAGTTTTATTGAGTTGTGTGATGGTAATTACAGATTTGGCGACCGTTGTTTTCACTCATGTGGGGATTCACTTTTACATTTGTAACCCGGGTTAATCGGTAAAAAGGGAGGGGCCACAGTACACTGAACAATCACAATGTCTTTACATTGTAGCAAAGTGTCATTTCTTCAGTGTTGTCACATGAAAAGATATAATAAAATATTTACAATAATGTGAGGGGTGTACTCACTTTTGTGAGATACTGTATATACAGTATACTGTGTGTGTGCGTGTGTGTATATATATATATATAGTGGGAGATTAGCTTGTGGGGATCACTTTTCAGGGCAAAAGATTCAGCATGGGTGTCAGTTTCTTAAAATCTGGCGGCCAGGTTTATTATTTCAGGTTTGCAAGTTCAAAACACAAACAAAAAACAAAATCTCACCATCTGGCGCTAAACTAAGCAAACAGATTTCTCTCTATACAGTGTGGGGCTTTCCCCGATACCCACAAAACATAAGCACATGCAAACCTTGCTCTTAGAGTCCAAATTAGCACACAGAGCTCTCTCAGCTTTCTCCCTCTGAGATTCAGGATCAAGCTCTATTCTGTTTTCTTCCTGATCATTAAATGCAGGTGGAGAGGTATTTAAGTGGACCAGAAAATCTAGGCCAGAACCAGCTCTGCCCCGGTGGCCAGCAAAACCTGGTTCGGACTCAAAGTCGCCTCAAAATGCTCGTAGGCAAGGCGACAAGTATCGCCCATCCATTGTGGTGCCTCGCATAACGTCACATATCCCCCCCGCTCAAGCCCCTTGGGCGGAGCAAATGCCACAACCATGCAGTGGGCCCAGGAAAGACCACCGGCGTTATTTTGGAGCCTTCCAGCCCGGTGTTCCACTGAGAACTTTAATGGCTGTAGGGCCAGGAACCACCTAGTCACCCGGTTATTTTTCTACCGGTTGTTACACATCCACTTAAGAGGGGCATGGTGGGTGACTAGCCTGAATGACCTTCCCAGCAGGTAGTATTTTAGGGCCTCTAAGGCCCACTTGATAGCCAGGCACTCCTTTTCCACAATGGCATAATTCTTTTCATGTCTATTACGCTTCCTGCTTAAGTAGATGACCGGGTGCTCCTTGCCGTCTCTGATCTGGGACAGAATAGAACCTAGTCCCACCTCAGAGGTGTTGGTTTGAACCACAAACTCCTTTGTGTAGTCTGGGGTCACGAGCACCGGCTGTACACAAAGGGATTGCTTCAATTTCTGGAAGGCCTTCTCAGTTTTGGGATTCCACTTAACCATTTCTGACCCTCTACCCTTTGTCAGATCGGTCAGAGGGACGGCAATGGTTGCAAAGTCGGGGATGAAGCGTCGGTAATACCCTGTAATCCCGGGAAGGCCTGAACCCGTTTCTTTCCCCCGGTTGGGGCCACTTCGATCTTATTGGTTTGGGGCTTAATCAGACCTCGACCAATCACATACCCAAGGTATTTGGCCTCCTTGAGACCTATGGCCCACTTCTTTGGGTTGGCTGTTAAACCTGCTACCCTCAGTGAATCTACCATGGCCTGCACCTGGGACAGATGTGATTCCCAATCTGGGCTGTAGATGATGACATCATCCAGATAGGCCGCTGCATAGGGCCTCTGAAAGGATGCAGGGGCTCCATGCAGACCAAACGGCCTTCATTTGTATTGGAAGGACCCCTCAGGGGTAGAGAAGGCCGTTTTTTTCTTTGCTAACTCTGTTAGGGGGATCTGCCAGTATCCCTTAGTTAGGTCCAGGGTTGTTATGTACCGAGTCCCTCCCAACCTATCCACAAGTTCATCAACCCACCATCGGGCTTTGGGACCAGTACTATAGGGCTCAACCAGGCGCTGTGGGACTCCTCTATCACATCTAACTCCAACATGGTTTTTATTCCTCTCGTCACCGGCTCTCGTCTAGCTTCCAGTATTCGGTAGGGTTTCACATTTACACGGACCCCGGGTTCCGTGATTATGTCATGTTATAGCACAGTGGTCAGTCCGGATAGGGAAGAGAAAAAGTCTCTGTTTTTACTGACAAATTCCTTAACGTTGTTTTGTTACACCAGTGACAAGGACTCGGCTATGGGGACATCCGGAGTTAGGGGTAACCTGTAATTTTGGGGCGTGGGCACTGCCAATAAACTCTCCCTGTCCTTCCACAGTTTTAGGAGATTAACATGGTAAATCTGCTCTGGCTTCCTTTTCCCAGGCTGGTGAACTTCCCCTACTCTTTCCCTAATCTCAAAGGGACCCTGTCACTTTGCCAGGAATTTATTTTCGACTGTGTGGACTAGCACCAGCACTCTGTCCCCGGGGTTGAAAGTTCGGGTTTTTGCCTGCCAATTGTAAACCCTTCTCTGGGCCTCCTGGGCTTGCGTCATGTGCTCTCATACAAGGAGCAGGACAGCTGTGATTCAATCCTGCATCAAGGAGACGTGCTCTATGACACTTCTATATGGGGTGACCTCTCCCTCCCATGTCTCCTTTGCAACATCTAGCAGCCCCCTGGGATGTCTACCATACAAGAGTTCAAAGGGGGAATACCCTGTAGATGCCTGTGGAACCTCTCGTATGGCAAACATGAGGTACAGCAGGGGGAGCTCTTTCCTCCAGGCCCTCTGGGCCTTCCCACAACCTCCAAAAATGGGGAAAATCCCTCCCCACTAGGGCTTCATGAAGCAGGGAAGGTGCCGCTCCCGCTCAACGGGCTACTCTGCCGCATGGGGTGTCAATCTCGACCAGCGCCATCTGGTAGTCACAAGTGTCCCCATGGATGCAAATGACACCGACAGTGCTAGGGTGTAACCTGGCTGGATTTACACAGCTGCTTTTGACCAACGTTATCACACTACCAGAGTCAAGCAGCACAGTGACGGGTCTCCCGTCAATAGCAATCACACACATTTGCTTCTCCATGCGACTTGAGCATGATGCTATACATGTGACCTGTGAAAAAAGAGAAATGTGTCTTTTCATATAATTACTATCACATTGCATGGGTTCATCATTCAGGGGACAATTGGTAGAAATATGTCCCAATGCATGGCATCGGTAGCACTGTATGTGTTCTATACCCAATCCTCTCAAGGGTTCCCAAGATCTTCCTGGCTTCTTTGGCCAGTCTCCAGGTCTAGAGCCCCTAGTCTCTTTAACCGTATTTTATCAACTTTCTCCTCACCCCCTCACTGTGGAACAGTCTTACCGGGTCTGCCAGGCAATCTTTCACCTCTAGAGACATTGGAGTGGGGCGCAGATGGGCGCAACAAGTCCTCAGCAGCCGTGTCTCTCCCAACGAGGTCCACCAGTTGGCTTGCAGTTTTGGAGTCCCCATGGCTGACCCATTTCCTCAAAGCAGCAGGGAGCGCCTGTAGATAGTGGTCCATGACCATGCACTCCACAAGCTGGGGACCTGACAAAGTCTCTGGCTGTAGCCATTTCCTGGTAACATGAACTAGGTCGAACATCTGCGAACCGGGTGGCATGTTGGTGTGATAGGTCAACTGAAGCATGTGTTGGGCCCGGACTGCCATGGTGACCCCCAGGCGCAGGAGTATCTCTGCCTTTAGAGTCTCATAGTCCTGGGCCTTATCTGTTTCCAGATCGAAATAGGCTTTTTGGGGTTCGCCGGTCAAGAATTGTACTAGCAGTCCTTTCCACTGTTCTTTTGGCCATCCTTTGCGAAGAGCAACTCTTTCAAATGTCATGAAGTATGCCTCCATGTCATCCGCTGGTATCATCTTCTGCATGTGGTAAGAAGCTCATACCAACTTTGGTTCCACTGTCATGGGAGGTGCAAGCCCCCCTTTTTTTTTTTTTTGTTTCAAACATTTTATTGAAAGTCAATAGCATACAGAGTGTAAGATGAGTTACAAATAACAAGAAATGCAAAACATGCTTCAGGTATCCAGTTGTAATTACAGAACATGAGCAGAGTTATGCACCTTTTATTACATTACGGTGATGCATTAACATTTATTTAGTCTCGGGCTATTTATCTTGGGCTAAATGTAAACCAGGGTTTCAGAACGGGGGGTAGGGGTGTGTAGCTTTGCAAACCGGGGGTATTGACAACACAGGGGGTAATGAAAGCCTTGCAGGGTATTGTCCCTGTGTCGTTAGCTTGTTGGGGTTCGCTACTGTCTTTATGTTTTGTTTTTTTAGCCTGTGGCCACAGTCCTGCTTAATGCACCTACAGATTGGCTCCAGAGCCGGCCCACCACCCCGACAGGGAACATAACTGCTAATCATTTAGGGTTTTGTGACATAGGGAATGCCTTGAGTGATGAAGTACCTTAGGGAGCTTAAAGGGGTGGTGATTGGAGTCAGACACAGGTATATTCGTTTAGTAGGGGAGGGTAGAGAAAGAAACGAGTGAAAGAGAATATAGGAGGTCGGTGAGGTGAAAAGAAAAGAAAAGAAAAGAGGATAACAGCAGTAACTGTATTTATGTGTGACTCCCCTCGCCTCTCCCCCAGCCTCCATATCTTGTTGCTGGCTTGCGTATTTCATACCAGGTCCTTGGTGAAGTGGTCAATTACAGTTTTCGAGGAGGTAGTTATTCAAAAAGTGGGTATTTTAATGCTGAAACTATTGTCCTTAGGATAGCCTCCACCTGTAGCGGTGTACAGAGGGTTTGCTTCGAGATTAACCTGTGGCTATGTGTTACTCTCTTTTGTGTGTCTTTGGGTTGAATATCCATTTAGTCCTACGTTGAGGACATGTACCTTTTGTAATCTGAGGTAGTGGTGAACTGATGCCAGCATGCCCATTTGGTGTTGTATTTCCTATGTGAATCCCATGATATGTGTATGAGTTCCTCTATTTCAGCTATTTTACTCACCCTCATTAGCCATTCTCTGACAGTGGGTATGGTTTTCATTCTTCAATGTACTGGGACGCAAAGCTTTGCTGCGTTTAGCATGAACATTGCTAGGGACTTGTGGTATGTTGTGTGTGGCAGGGGAGAGTGATGAAGCAAAAATTGGTCTGGAGTGAATTCCAGGTCATATGTCGTGACTCTTTGTATAATCTGTTGTACCTCCCAGAAGGGAATGATCCCTGAACATGTCCACCAGGTATGGAGTAGGGTGCCTTTCACACTGAAGCATCTCCAGCACCTGTCCGTAACGTTCGAGTCCATTTTATGTCTGGAGTGCGATACCACCTAGTCAGGACTTTAAACCGTTTTCCTGTGTGGAGATGTTCAGGGAGCCCTTATGAATGTTATCAAAAATGTTGCTCCAACTTTCAGCTGTTAGGTGAATCAAGAGTTTGGTTTCCCATGTTTGACATGTTTTGGTCTGCTCTACGTTAACATTGGCAAATAGTGATGAATATATGGTGGATATAAGGTAGGACATAGGCGGTTTTTGTAAACATAATGATTCAAAGGGTGTGAGAGCTCTAGAAAATGGGGCCCTATGGTTTAATGAGTTTAAATACATCTTTATCAATAGAGCTTGCCAGGGTGGAATAGAGTTGCTGTCCTCGCGCAAAGGCAACTGATCTATTGGCATTAATTTGTTGTCCTTGTAGAACTGATGAGCTAGAATTTGGTCTGTGGGCTATTGTGGTTTTAGGAATGCGCCGTGCATCCCTGGAGGGAAATCCGGGTTCAGTCTGAGTGGTGTCAGTGGCCCTGTGATTGTGAATATTTTATTCTGTTTGCAGGCTCTGTGAAAGCACTGTAAAGTCGCGCTGATTAAGGGGTGTGTTTTGATGTCAGGAGAGTGATGATGAGGCAAAATCCAGGGAAGACTCCCCAGGTGAGTATCGGTAAAGGTAATTTCTAGCTTTATCCAATCTTTGAGGGAACTATGTGCATTCCAATCTACTATTCTGGTTAGATGTGTAGCTTTGTAGTAATTAGCCAGGTCTGGGAGACCTATGCCCCCTTTTTGTTTTGGCAGGGTAAATTGGGTATAGTTGAGCCTAGCTTTCCCATTTTGCCACAGAAACTTTGTGCATATGGTTTTATAGGATTGAAAGAATGAGGGGGGAAAGTTTTGTTGGCATTGGGAGACAGTGTCGTGTGATAGAGTAACGTAAGGACGCAAAGGAGTTTGTGAAATTGATCTTCAGGTTTGAGATATTGTGAAATTGTTTGAACTCTTGCAGCAGGTTGGGTACGGTGGTGAGGGGTTTAAGCCCCTTTTTTAATTCCAGCAGGGCCTCTGTAAACTGTCGGTTCATTTCCTGTTGAGCCGATTGTTGTGTTACAATAGCCTGGCTACTCTCCTCTTGCTGAGCTGCAATGTACAGGTGACTCTCCTCTCGCTGAGCTGCAGCGGCCCCTGCGACCCGGTGGTTGGTTTCCTGCAGAGCTGAGTGTTGTGCTGCCAGTTGTGCTGCAGCGGCCTCTGCGACTCGGAGGTTGGTTTCCTGCAGGGCTGCGTGTTGTGCTACCTGTTGTGCTGCAGCAGCCTCTGTGACCTGTCAGTTGGTTTCCCACTGGGCTGCATTGGCTTGCAGCAAGGCCTTCAACATTTCTTCCAACTTTGAAAGTTGCCACGCTGAACTCCACCATGTGTGGGAGATTAGCTTGTGGTGATTACTTTTCAGGGGAAAAGACTCAGCATGGATGTCAGTTTCTTAAAATCCGGTGGCTTGCCAGGTTTATTATTTCAGGTTTTCAAGTTCAAAACACAAACAAAAACAGAAAACAAAATCTCGCCATCTGGCACTAAACTAAACAAACATATTCCTCTCTATACAGTGTGGGGCTTTGCCCGACACCCACAAAACATAAGCACATTGCAAACCTTGTTCTTACAGTCCAAATTAGCACACAGAGCTCTCTCGGCTTTCTCCCTCTGAGATCCAGGATCAAGCTCTCCTCTGTACTCTTCCTGGTCATTAAATGCAGGCGGAGAGGGGTTTGAGCGGCGGCTGGCAAAACACGGGTTGGACTCCCGCTAGTCGCCTCAAAATGATCGTATGCGAGGCGACAAGTATCGCCCATCCATTGGTCCATTGTGGTGCCTCGCATAACGTTGCAATATATATATATATATATATATATTAAGTTAAAAAAGGTTTTGGCTTTGGATCCACTTTAGTAAAGTGAATTGTATCAGGTCACCATTTGTGGTATAATCATTTACTTAACATAACTTCTTATGGATGATAGATACATGTAAACATGTCTACGGTACTATCCTTCTACTGTATGTCACATGTAACTTCAGTGAACACCATTATCTCTTTTGATTCTTTTTTTTTCCTAGTCATATTGTGATGAATTGTTACCAGGGTCCGTATTTTTTGCATGTCTTCTCTAGAGGGTCTAAGGATTATTTGTGCGAGGGTGGTTTTCCTGTCTGTACTCATTTTTGTGGAGAATCAAACAACAGTTCATGACAGTGTACTATTTTTACAACACAGGTTTATCAGCTGATCTTTGTTAACTGAGAATAATCATCAGGTGGGAGTCAGTGCTGTGCTAACATCTTCGACATAACTGCTCCTGTTATTTTCTACCTAGTCACTAAAATGTATCAAGGCACAATTAATGTAACACTTAGCCAGGGTAAATGCATATATATCAAAATCTTCAGCAAAGTAGAATTCATGCCCTGGACCTTAAACTATTTTGGATGAATGCATAAAAGAGTAAAAAGAACCAAAACATTAAATAAATTATAGGATCAAGCCTTTGCGATATGAAAATCTGGAGTCAGATTTGGAATTCTGTCACTAGCTTTGGCATCCTTGAATGCACTATGCAGGTGCATTTCACTTTTGGCAAAGGATGCTAATTTTGTTTTTATGCACAGCAACAGTGTTAGAACCTCCCTTAGTAAGGCCACTTTTTGCCCTCAAACTGATTCAGTCCTCTCTGCAATGCTGCCATTCACGCTCTGACTATGTGCCCTGGACTATAACTCAATTTTTCAAGAAAATAAAAAAGCATCCAATTCCTTTAAGAATAAAAGATGTGAAAATCTGCTTAAGATGTGTAGGTAAAAATAACAAAGTGGGCTTTACTACCGCTTTAAGAGAATTTCACATCTTAAGCAGATTTTCACATCTTTTATTCCTTGTTTTACATCTTGTATATACCTATCAGTGCCCACCAGTGCAGCATATCAATGCCCATCAATCCCACCTATCAGTGCCCATTAGTGCCTCCTATCAGTGCTCATCAATCCCACCTATCAGTGCTCATTAGTGCCTCCTATCAGTGCTCATCAATCCCACCTATCAGTGCCCATTAGTGCCTCATATCAGTGCTCAGCAATCCCACCTATCAGTGCTCATCAATGCCGTCTATCAGTGCAATCTATCATTTCTGCCTACCAGTGCAGCTGCCTATCAGTGCCCATCAATGCTGCTTATCAGTGCTCAATACACATCAGTGCCATCTATCAATGCTCATCAATGCCGCCTATCAGTGCCTCCTCATCAGTGCAGCATATCAGTGGCCATTAATGCTACCTATCAGTGCCCATCAGTGCTCATCAATCCCACCTATACGTGCCCATTAGTGCCTCCTATTCGTGTAGCTTATCAGTGCTCATCAATGCAACCTATGAGAGCCGCCTATCAGTGCTCATCAATGCTGCCTATCAGTGTCACCAATCATTGCTCACCAATGCTGCCTACCAGTGCAGCTGATCAGTGCTGCCCATCAGTGCCCATCAGTGTAGCCTATCAGTGCTCATCAGTGCCGCCTATCATTGATCCTCAATGCTGTCTACCAGTTCAGCTGATCAGTGCTGCCTATCAGTGCCCAACAGTGTCGCCTATCAGTGCTCATCAATCCCACCTATCAGTGCCCATTAGTGCCTATCAGTGCTCATAAATCCCACCTATCAGTGCCCATTAGTGCCTCCTATCAGTGCTCATCAATCCCACCTATTAGTGCCCATTAGTGCCTCGTACCAGTGCTCATCAATCCCACCTATCAGTGCCCATTAGTGCCTCCTATCAGTGCTCATTAATGCCGGCTATCAATGCCTCCTCATCAGTGTAGCATATCAGGGGCCATTAATGCTACCTATCAGTGCCTATCGTGCTTATCAATCCCACCTATCAGTGCCCATTAGTGCCTCCTATCAGTACAGCCTATCAGTGTTCATCAATGCAGCCCATCAGTGCCACCAATCAATGCCGCCTACCAGTGCAGCCGATCAGTGCTGCCTATCAGTGCTCATCAATGCCACCTATCAGTGCTCATCATCACTGCAGCATATCAGTGGCCATTAATGCTCTCTATCAGTGCCCATCAGTGCTGCCTATCAGTGCTCAATGTCCATCAGTGCCACCTATCAGTGCTCATCAATACAGCATATCAGTGCCCATTAATGCTGCCTATCAGTGCCCATCATTGCCACCTATCAGTGTCCATTAATGCCTGCCTATCAGTGCCCATTAGTCCCTCCTATCAGTGCTCATCAATGCCTGCCTTCTCAGCATGGCTCTGAGCTGACAGCATCTCTCTCATGGAACAGCTCAGAGTCAGCATTAATAGTTCTCCCTCCCCCTCCACCCTCTCTTGCATGGGATGGGAGAGGACAGGAGACAGACAATCTGCTCCCCCTTCTCCCCCCTCCCCTCTCCTGTGTGTGCTCTGCATGAAGCCAAGTGTGAAGCTAATTAGTGCACATTTTCCGCAAAGCACACACAGGAGAGAGGAAGCGGCAGCAGGTTGTCTGTCTACTGTCCTCTCCTATTCCATGAGAGAGAGGATGGAGTGGGAGGGAGAACTATTAATGCCTGCTCTGAGCTGTTCCTTTAGAGAGATGCTGTCAGCTCTGAGCCATGCAACTAGAAACCTCGCTGGGGCCCTCCGACTGTTGTGACACTGGTAGTTCTGCCAATGGTTGGGCAGAGTAGATGATCAGCCAGAGACCAGGGGAGGCTAAAATAGTTCTACACTTCAGTGTTTTTCATGGTAAGTCAATTTAATTTTTGAAAGTCTTTAGACTCTTTTCAGAAGGTGGTCATTAATATCAACCTTTGTATTGATTTTAGGACAGATTTCTTTCTTATTAGTGTAATAATTGAAGTACAGCTAAACCTTTACTGGATGACATTTTGTTTTTTAACCACTTGCCTACCGCCCACTGTCATATGACGGCGGAGTGGTAGGGCTCTCATTCTGGGACGACGTCATACGACATCGCCCCTTTAAGCCGGGATTGCGCGCGATCGGGCGCACGCATCCTGGCTCTATCGGTGTTGGCGTGTCCCCAGGGCCGATCACATGGTAAACAGTCATGGCCAATGGCTGTTCACCCCCGTCTGTAACACGGTGTGTCCTGGGGACACGCCATCACCGACAGAGCCAGGATGCGCGCGCCCGATTGCATGCATCCTGGCTCTGTCGGTGTTGGCGTGTCCCCAGGACACACCATTTCACAGACGGGGTGAACAGCCATTGGCCGTGGCTGTTTACCATGTGATCGGCCGTGGAAAAGTCACGGCCGATCACAAATGGCACGTCGCCCATTCGCACG
>BLSH010277613.1:56464-81967 GCA_018402905.1 Glandirana rugosa
CACACACACACACATATATATATATATATATATATATATATATATATATATATATATATATATATATATATACACACACACACACACATACACATTGCCATCTCAACCCACCCCCCACCCGATTCTACAATCAAGGGGGAACATCGGTACTCACCTGAGACAGAACCCAGAGGCCTAAACGCCCAAAGGCTGACACAGGTAAACTATTAAGTAAAAAAGGCTATAATAAGGTACCATCATAAACCTGCAATCAATCAGTGAAACTAAAGAAGGGGGGAGGGAAAAAGGGAAGGGGTGGGGAAAGAAGGGAAAAGGTGGGGGGGGGATGGAAAGGGGAGAAAGGGGGGGGAGGAAAGGGGGATAGGGAAAAAAGGGAAAAAGAGGAAACCTGGTAGGGCTCCCCAAACCGATCTCCAATTGTAAATAAGTATAGCGACCAGTCAGCAATGATAGTGTAAGACAATACGCACCTAAGTGAATGTCATAGAGCAGATGCAAATGACGATGGGGGCTGGTGAGTTAAGACCGTCTTAGCACAAGGAACCACAAGAACCGTAGTACACAATCTATAAAGTATAACAAGTGTGTCAGAGCCCTACATAAGACCAATCAAATAGCCTACACCAGGAGTATGCTGCAACACCCAGAAAATGCACTCACCTTTTAGATCAAAATTATAGTCAAATATAACAGGCACGAACCATCATAAGTCTTTCAGGGCTTGTATGTCTGAAACAGAACAGAACCTACTATACATTAAGCTAAAAAACTCTGTCATTTCCTTGGAAAGCTTGCCTTTTGTAATTGATGATTGAAGCAAAGAACCATTAAGGCGCCCATGACAGGTTTTGGAAGTGGTAAATGACAGAGCAACGTCCAGGGTAATGAGGGCATGATCAGACCAGGTTATGGGAGCAACTTCTGAGGCCGCTGCACTTGCTGAAATGAAAAAATTATCAAGCCTAGAATACATTTTATGAGAGGCAGAATAATATGTAAACTGTTTATGTGTAGAATATTTAATTTTCCAGGAGTCAAATAAATTATGGGCGCTAATTAATTTACAAAAAGAAGTAGCTAGGGTATGTACACGTCGTGGTGAAATGGAATAGCATCGGTCTATCCTTTGAAGGGGACACAATAATAATAATAACAATAATAATAACCAATGACCATGAGGGGTTGAGAAAATTATCTCAAAAACAATGCTGAGGAATTTAATTTGCAATGAATTTGGAGCATAAATATTAATTAAAGTAAAGGAAGAGGACGTACTGTATAGTCACTCTTCAGGATGATAAACCACCCATGGGGATCAATATAAGAAGATATGATCCATAGAGGGCAGGCTCTAATGAGAATCACCACCCCAGCTCTCCCAGAGTTGTTAGAAGTCACAAATGATGTGAGAACATGTTCAGAAGCAAATTTAAAGGATTTCCCTTGCATGGAAATGCGTCTTCTGAACTAGGACTACATCTGCTCCAGAGCACTTGAACTCCTTCAATGCCAGCCACCGCTTCTTGATGGAATTCAAACCTTTCACATTATATTAAAAAAAAATCTCAAAGCCATGGAAGCATACCAAACTAATGTATAAGCAAGCATAGGCATAGCCAGAAAATGTATTATCACTGGTATGTAAAAATAAGCCCCGGCACAGAAAAGAATTACAAAGGGAAGCTTTTAGGGAAAAAACAGGAGAAGAAACAAATAAACAGACCCAGATCTAAAAAAGATCTGAAAGAAAGTAGGAATGCAGATCTGAGACCTGAGGGGCATCCGCGTCTCAGGATTCCAGGGCCGCAGCCACGGAATAAGTAGGGGAACATGGAAACCTCCAACAGATAGTAGAGGAGGTAGTTCCTATCAGCTCTCTAATGGGATTAAGCAGAAAAGCACATACAGTATCTCACAAAAGTGAGTACACCCCTCGCATTTTTGTAAATATTTTATTCTTTTTATGTGACAACACTGAAGAAATGACACTTTGCTACAATGTAAAGTAGTGAGTGTATAGCTTGTATAACAGTGTAAATTTGTTGTCCCCTCAAAATAACTCAACACACAGCCATTAATGTCTGTCTAAACCACTGGCAACAAAAGTGAGTACACCCCTAAGTGAAAATGTCCAAATTGGCCCATTTAGCCATTTTCCCTCCCTGTGTCCTGTGACTCGCTAGTGTTACAAGGTCTTGGGTGTGAATGGGGAGCAGGTGTGTTAAATTTTGTGTTATTGCTCTCACTCTCTCATACTGGTCACTAGAAGTTCAACATGGCACCTCATGGCAAAGAACTCTCTGAGGATCTGAAAAAAAGAATTGTTGCTCTACATAAAAATGGCCTAGGCCATAAGAAGATTGCCAAGACCATGAAACTGAGCTGCAGCACGGTGGCCAAGACCATACAGTGGTTTAACAGGACAGGTTCCACTCAGAACAGGCCTCTCCATGGTCGACCAAAGCTAGTTGAGCGCATGTGCTCAGCGTCATATCCAGAGGCTGTCTTTGGGAAATAGACGTATGAGTGCTGCCAGCATTGCTGCAGAGGTTGAAGGGGTGGGGGGTCAGCCTGTCAGTGCCCAGACCATACGCCGCACACTGCATCAAATTGGTCTGCATGGTTGTCGCCCCAGAAGGAAGCTTCTTCTAAAGATGATGCACAAGAAAACCTGCAAACAGTTTGCTGAAGACAAGCAGACTAAGGACATGGATTACTGTAACCATGTCCTATGGTCTGATGAGACCTAGATAAACGTATTTGGTTCAGATGGTGTCAAGCATGTGTGGCGGCAACCAGGTGAGGAGTACAAAGACAAGTGTGTCTTGCCTACAGTCAAGCATGGTGGTGGGAGTGTCATGGTCTGGGCCTGCATGAGTACTGCCGGCACTGGGGAGCTACAAGTTAATTGAGGGAACCATAAATGCCAACATGTACTGTGATATACTGAAGTAGAGCATGATCCCCTCCCTTCGGAGATTGGGCCGCAGGGCAGTATTCCAACATGGTAATGACCCCAAACACACCTCCAAGATGACCACTGTCTTGCTAAAGAAGCTGAGGGTAAAGGTGATTGACTGGCCAAGCATGTCTCCAGACCTAAACCCCATTGAGCATCTGTGGGGCATCCTCAAAGGGAAGGCGGAGGATCACAAGGTCTCTAACATCCACCAGCTCAGTGATGTCATCATGGAGGAGTGGAAGAGGACTGCAGTGGCAACCTGTTAAGCTCTGGTGAACTCCATGCCCAAGAGGATTAAGGCAGTGTTGGAAAAGAATGGTGGCCACACAAAATATTGACATTTTGGGCCAATTTGGACATTTTCACTTAGGGGTGTACTCACTTTTGTTGCCAGCGGTTTAGACATTAATGGCTGTGTGTTGAGTTATTTTGAGGGGACAGCAAATTTACACTGTTATACAAGCTGTAAACTCACTACTTTACATTGTAGCAAAGTGTAATTTCTTCAGTGTTGTCACATGAAAAGAAAAAAATATTTACAAAAATGTGAGGGGTGTACTCACTTTTGTGAGATACTGTGGTAGTGAAAGTTCTTATATTATACCCCATAGGTATCTGAAGGCATCCCAAAAAAGGGAATGTAGATCCTGCTGGCAGGGCAAAAGGGCAAAAGCTCAAAATGCAGAGTCCACCAAGAGGATCACGTGCATTGTCTGGAAGGGTGCAAACGCTGAGGTGTAGAGAAGGCCTTCTTGGACTTCGGCTTGGCAGGAGTCCAAATCCTATTAAGTCTAGAAGGTGGCCGTAGAGTAGGTGGAGGGAACAAATCATCTTCTGGCAGTGGTGGAAGGCCCAAGCTTCTCAGGAATGAATCACCTGCTTTCAGGTCACATAGATTGTGTTGAACACCATCTTTAGTGAAAGTCAGGCAAAAAGGAAAACCCTATTAATAGGGAATCTGGTGATTCTGTAGATGAGCAGTGATGGGACAGAGATTATGGTATTTAGTGAGAGTGAGAGGGGAGAGATCTTTTCATCCTTATATTCAATCTGCAGCTTGTTACCAGTAAGGGCCTTTTGGCTGTCGTAGTAGCGCAAACATTCAATAATATTCCTGGGGCTCGCTCCAGCAGGTGATTTAGGGCCCAAGGTATGAAGAAAATAGAAGATCCGGCACACCGACCAAACAATCTGAATGAATATTAAGTTTATCCAATACCGCAGACAGGAACACGCAGACGCGTTTCGGCCGATAGCCTTGTTCACAGCATGTTCACATAAGGAATAAGACACACATATATACTAAATAAAGTGCATACAAAACCAGTCAAATGCAATAGATCAATTAGTCCATCAATTAGAGCTGGGCGTGGAGTAACATCTTGTCAAAAATACAGCATAGTCCAAGACTTCAATGAGCTGCAATAGAGTAGGCACAGCTTGATCTGAGTGATTTGTAAAAGTTAACAACGAAAAAAAACGATAAAAGGAAAACACAATAATATAATGCAAAAAAGTGTAAAAAACATGTGAAAAAAGAAAAAGATAAAGAAAAGCACAAATGTGTGCATAGCTTTGGAGAGTCCAGAATGTATAAACTCATGTCACAATGATGAATAAATGAAAAAACAAGCAAACAAATAAACATGGAATCAATGTAAAAAGAGGTCCATATCATAGCAAAAATTCATTCCATGGGGAAATCTGGTATTGAGGTGGTAAATCCACCACACCTCACGCTCTGGTAGTCTGTATCATAAGATGCCCCATGGAAGAGTTCCGAGATGCGTACTCTCAGAGGCCTAATAATACAGCCAATGTATTGTAAATTACATTTGGTGCATTCAATGCTGTACATCACATATACTGATGCACATTTAATATGGTCTCGTATGTAAAACATTTTGTTATTAGAACATGAGTGGACAACTCCTGGCTTCTCAGTGTGAATATTGCAAAATCTACAAGTCTTTTTTCCACAGGCATATCAACCGTTGCAATGCAACCAGGTTTTTTATGTGAAGTGGTTGAAAAGAGGCTGGGGGAGAGAAGATTTCCCAAAGTTGCAGCTCGTCTGCTAGAGAATCTGCAACCCCTACTGATGATTGGATCCAGATCCCTATCTGTACTAAGTATGGGAAGATGAATGATAGTCACAATCTGGTTATATTCCAAAGAATAGGTAGTTACAAAGGTGAGAGGGTTATTAGTTCTGTTGGTAATCTGACTATCTCTACCTTTATTTTTCTTAATGCAGGAATTATAAAGTAGAATGTCCCTATCTTTCTTTGCAGCTATGTGGATAGCCCTCTCTATTTGTCTGCCATTGTATCCCCGTGCTTGTAATCCGGATGTAGTAATGGCAGATTCACTCCTGTAAGCCTCTGCTGTAGAACAGTTACGTTTTGCTCTAATAAACCCTCCAACTGGTATTGACCTGATGGTATGTGATGGTTGGAAACTGCTGGCCATCAGGAGTGTATTGCCAGAACAAGGTTTGCGGTACGTACAGGATGTTACCAATCCGGACTCGCTGTCACCTGTTAGCGTAATGTCAAGAAAATTAATATTAGTTTTATTTTCTTTATGGCTGAAAACCAAATTAAGGGGATTGTCTTTGACATAATTGAGGAAATGGGCAATGTCCGTCTGTGACCCTCTCCACACCAGCAACAAATCGTCTATATGATGACCAAACCAGACGATTCGATCAATATAGGGATTGTTAATGGAAAAAAGGAATCTCTCCTCCCACCAGCCCAAATATAGATTGGCCAAGGAAGGAGAGAACCTAGCTCCCATAGAGGCACCGGTGAATTGCAAATAGAAAGTATTGTCGAACATAAAATAATTATGTTTCAACAAAAACTCAGTGCCTAAGAGAATAAATTATTTAAGGTCACTGCTGTAATTACTGTAACATTGTAAGTGAAACTTAAGAGCCTCTAGTGCTAGATGATGGGGGATGCATGAATAAAGGGAACTGACATCCATGGTAATCCAAATATTGTCTGTATCCCATTTTACATGTTGTATGTCAGACAAAACAGCAGAGGTATCCTTAATGTAGCCAGGTAGTCTGACCACAAGTGGTTGTAGGTGATGATCAATCCAATATCCCAGCCTCTCCAAAAGGGAACCTATGCCTGCAACAATCGGGTGCTCCACAATCAGTGTCTTATGTATTTTAGGAAGATGGTGGAAAACTGGGATAATTGGATCGTCAATTATAAGATACTCTGCCACTTTCAATGAGAGGATCCCCATATCTTTACCTGTGTCAACAAGATGGAACAGTTGCTTCCTGAAATCAGAGGTAGGATCTGCCAAAAGCCTACGATATGTAGACATGTCATTTAGTTGTCGCAAAGCCTCGGACTTATATTGTTCCGAATCCAGGATAACAACTGCTCCACCCTTGTCAGCCTCCCTGATAATGATATCGGAACGAGATGTAAGACTTTTCATTGCCACTCTCTCAGATTTAGTCAAATTGTCCTTTCTGGTAAGAGGAGAGGCATTGACTTTATCTTTTAGTGACATCAAATCTTGCTCCACAAGGGTCCGATACAGTTCAATGGTACCATTGCGTGTATTAACTGGGTAAAAATAGCGATTGCTAGTATTCAAATTAACCACAGTGATACCATGCTGCCCACCTGTAGTTTCTGATTGGAGATTATCCAATGCAGATTTGATAATCAAATCCTGGAAGTCAAAGGTAACTCCAGAGGGTGCATCTTCAATAGGAGATGTATCCCTCATATGGCATGGCTCTGACTCCAAAGGAAAATGTTTTCTAAGGGTGATGTTACGTAAAAAACGATTGACATCTAGTTAAGTTTTGAAAATATCAAAATGGGAAGCGGAAGAAAATGACAGCCCTTTAGATAGTAGAAACAGTTTTGCATCAAAAATAGAAGCACTAGATAAATTAATAACCTGAGTAGTAGCTGATGAGTCTGAATTGTCCATCATCTGTAAAGTTATTTTTTTCTGCTCCTGGTCTGTCGATGGAAGTGTCCTCTCATTGTGGGTCCGCCTGCCGCGTCTTGTTTTTCTTTTTGTTTTGTTTCCTGTTGCAATCTTTTAGCGTTGAAACATAGTTTTTTGTGGCCGGTGTGTCAGAACGGATCCCCTCCCTGGAGAAAACTGATGAAGTGGAGCTCCGTGATGTCAAAGGTGCTGTAGTGTAGGAGGCAACAGATGCTTCAGATTGTGAGTCTGATTGTGCAGGAGAACCAAAGCTGACATATCTTTGTGAGCGGCATCTGCGGTATCTCCTCCTTTTTTAGAATTGATTGTGGAAAACTTGATCGGTTACGTGTGTAAACTTGGTCATTTTGGTAGTCATGTAAATCTCTCAAGAATTTATGTCTTTTGTTGTCCATCAGTTCTTGCTCAAATTTAGTCAGAGCTTTGTTTAGAGAAGCATTTGAAGCAATGTAAAAGTCATTAGTGTGATAAGGCTCCAAAGAAGAGCGTCTAGACTCTATATCACAATTCAAAGATTTAAGTAGGTCCTCTTCCTTGGAAACAATTAAGCGCATTAAGTCCAATGAGCATTTGGTTAAAATATTGTTCCACTCCATCGTGAAATCATCTGACTATGAGGTGGATGGAAACTTTTAAATTTGCAAACCTCTTGCTACCATAGACTCCATGATATATTGTTTAAGTCCTTCAGCATCCCACTATAGTTTGGTTTCTTTAATTAATAGAGATTTTAACCGTTCAAACAGGGTGGCACACGTTGATTCATCTGTGGTAGGGTGTGGGTCTTTAGTGTAGACCTGGGATACTTTATTGTGATGATCCATAGCATGCAAACAAAGTGTGTATCAATAACAGTTCACAGTAGGTATATAGTTAAAGTCAATCAACTTGGGGAGCATGATGTATAGAGGAAAAACACAAACTGTCAGCAACAGATACACCGCTCTGAGCTCCAGAGACTGAACTCACTCCAAGTGGATTGTGCACATTCAGATCAGGTGCATTTCAGCCGATGGCCTTGTTCACAGCATGTTCACATAAGGAATAAGACACACATATATACTAAATAAAGTGCATACAAAACCAGTCAAATGCAATAGATCAATTAGTCCATCAATTAGAGCTGGACGTGGAGTAACATCTTGTCAAAAATACAGCATAGTCCAAGACTTCAATAAGCTGCAATAGAATAGGCACAGCTTGATCTGAGTGGTTTGTAAAATTTAAAAAGATAACAGGAAAATACAATAATATAATGCAAAAAAGTGCAAAAAACATGTGAAAAAAGAAAAAGAGATTCAGATTGTTTGGTGTGCCGGCTCTCCTATTTTTTTCATACCTTGTCTTTGGATGATGGAGGAGCATCCCGGGCCAGAGCACCTGATCTGGATGTGCACAATCCACTTGGAGTGAGTTCAGTCTCTGGAGCTCAGAGCGATGTATCTGTTGCTGACATTTAGGGCCCAAGGACCTGTGGGCATGGTCAAAACACCAGTCAATGTAAGCTATATCAGGAACAAGCATAGTATAGCGACCCAGGAGATAAGGGTGTAGATTGCTGTCACCATCAGACTCCGAGACCCCCATTACATGCATAGTTTGGCGCTGTTCCCTCTTCTCCATATCCTCCTGTTGTAGTTTGAGCTGAGAGACAGTGTGTTTTAGGGCAGAGTTCTCCTCTTCCAAAGCCTGTATATATTGCATCAAGTCATCAAATTTTGTCTCCAAGGCATCAGTATGCCCACCAATTTGGGCAATTTCCCCATGCAATTCCTGAGAAATCATCACCACTTCTAGGGAGGTGCTATGGGTCAGCTGGTGTAACGGAGCCTGAAGTTTTTCATCCAGCACATCCAGGATTAACACTGATTGTGTAGTGTGCAGGAAGACTGAGGCTGGAGCTTGCATGTTGTGCACAGCAGCCGGAAGAGAGTCCATGGAGGGAAACGGTTTTGCCTGGGTACGTGAGGCTGGGGATTGCGGGCTAAAGAGGAAGCGGTCAATGCTCGGCAGAATCTGCGGCTCTGGCGGTGGGGGACAGTGTTTTTTGGCATCCAATCTTGCCCATTGGGTGCCCTGGAGGGTGGAGCGCTTACCCCTGATGCGATGACAGTGATATGAAGAGATGTGGAGGCTGAGGGAAGCCGACAGGGACTGGAGCTCAGATTCTACACGTCCGCCATGGTCAGAAGCTATGTATGCGCCCCACCAAATTTCATATATATATATATATATATATATTTTTTTTTTTTTTTTTAATTTAGACTAGATGAAAATAGTTGCACTGTCAATTTTAGTCAACCAAAAAGAATGTGACTGATTGAACCACCATAAAGACATTAAACAAAGTGCAAAAATATGTGAAAATGCAATGTTGTCCAAAAATTGGCTACCTTATATAAAGTCCAATTGACATAAAATAAACAATATATGTACAGTATATAAAAAAAAAAATAAAACAAATCGAAATAAAGTGCAGCCTCTATAAAGTCATACTTGCCAACAGCCCCTATTTTCCTGGGACAATCCCGAACTTTGGACCCTGGTCCCGATCGGAGTCCGTCCTGACCGAAATCGCTGGATTTTGATCTTTTCCCAGGCGTTGGGACTTCTTATGGAACCGGCTGCAGAGCTGGCTTCAAAAAGCTGTTCGCGATATGACTGTGTGAACTTTTTATGGCTCCAGGCCTCCCCTCTCCACTGAACACACACACACAGGGGAAATAGACCTGCACATGAGCAAGTAAGAGCCACCGGTCCAGCCGTGGGCAGGGGGCATGTGCTGTCTGAAAGGCTGCACTAATACTATATACCTGCCTGCTATTTGAGGCTGCACTTATACTGTATACCTGCCTGATATTTGAGGCTGCACTAATACTGAATACCTGCATGATATGTGAGGCTGCACTATTACTATATACCTGCCTGACATGTGAGGCTGCACTAATACTGTATACATGCCTGATATGTGAGGCTGCAATAATACCATATACCCTGATATGTGAGACTGCACTAATGATGTGTACCTGCCTGATATGTAAGGCTGCACTAATACTATATACCCTGATATGTGAGGCTGCACTAATACCATATACCCTGATATGTGAGGCTGCACTAATGATGTATACCTGCCTGATATGTGAGGCTGCACTAATACTATATACCCTGATATGTGAGGCTGCACTAATGATGTATACCTGCCTGATATGTGAGGCTGCACTAATACCATATACCCTGATATGTGAGGCTGCACTAATACTAAATGCCCTGATATGTGAGGCTGCACTAATGCTGTATACCTGCCTGATATTTGGAGCTGCACTAATACTATATACCTGCCTGATATATGAGGCTGCACTAATACTATATACCCTGATATGTGAGGCTGCACTAATACCATATACCCTGATATGTGAGGCTGCACTAATACTATATACCATGATATGCGAGGCTGCACTAATGCTATATACCCTGATAGGTGAGGCTGTACTAATACTATATACCGTGATATGTGAGGCTGCACTAATACTATATACCCTGATATGTGAGGCTGCACTAATAGTATATACCTGCCTGATATGTGAGGCTGAACTAATACTATATACCCTGATATGTAAGGCTGTACTAATACTATATACCTGCCGATATGCATAGGCATTCGCAGGGGGTGTGCCAGCTGTGCCTGGGCACACCCTAATCACTACAGCTCAGGCTTACCCCTTTGCTGCGCCCCCCACAGTCCTGCTGGATTCCCTCCTCTCCACTGCCCCCTACTGCTGGGCGGGATGTTTCAGGAAGAAGAGCAGGGGCAGGGGCTAGTCAATATGTCATTTACCAGCCCCTTCCTTTACTAAATTAACACACTCATTCACTGTGTTTATTCATGGATGAAGCATATTAAACTGTTTACTTACTAAGTAATTGTTTACTATGTTTCCGTTTTGAATGAACAGCAAGCAGCTCAGCACAGAGCACTTCCCATTCATTAACTGTCCAGTACAGCTGAGGCTGCAGAGAAAGTCATGTGTGCTTGAGCTTTGGGGTGCACACACGAATGCAATAGACTGCGCACACCTATGCTGATATTTGAGGCTGCACTAATACTATATACCTGCCTGATATGTGAGGCTACACTAATACTATATACCTGCCTGATATGTTAGGCTGCACTAATACTATATACCCTGATATGTGAGGCTGCACTAATACTATATACACTGATATGTGAGGCTGCACTAATACTATATACACTGATTTGTGAGGCTGCACTAATACTATATACCCTGATATATGATGCTGAACTAATACTATATACCCTGATATGTGAGACTATACTAATACTATATACCCTGATATATGAGGCTACACTAATACTATATACCCTGATATGTGAGTCTACACTAATACTATATACCCTGATATGTGATGCTGAACTAATACCATATACCCTGATATGTGAGGTTTTACTAATACTATATACCCTGCTATGTGAGGCTACACTAATACTATATACCCTGATATGTGAGGCTACACTAATACTATATACCCTGATCTGTGACGCTGAACTAATACTATATACCCTGATATGTGAGGCTATACTAATACTATATACCTTGATATGTGAGGCTGCACTAATACTATATACCCTGATATGTGAAGCTGCACTAATACTATATACCCTGATATGTGAGGCCACACTAATACTATATACCCTGATAGTGAGGCTGCACCAATACTATATATCTGCCTGATATGTGAGGCTGCACAAATACAACATACCTGCCTGATATGTGAAGCTGCACTAATACTATATACCCTGATATGTGAGGCTGCACTAATACTATATACCCTGATATGTGAGGCTATACTAATACTATATATCCTGATAGGTGAGGCTATACTAATATTATATACCCTGATATATGAGGTTGCACTAATACTATATACCCTGATATGTGAGGCTGCACTAATACTATATACCATGATATGTGATTATATACTAATACTATATATCCTGATCTGTCAAGGTATACTAATACTATAGAAGAGAAGGTGTAGTGCAGCGCTATCTGTGATTAGGTTGACATATAGATCATATAAGTGACTTGTGTGAACTGGTGCAATATTACTTACATGTAATAGCGTTTAACTTCTATTAAACATACAAAACGTTATAAAGATGCAAATTATTAGAGCATGTGTCTCAAGGCTGGACACCTAAAACAGTGGTAATAAATATTATTGATCTATGAATTATTTGCAAATCCAAAGCATGAGAATCAAAAAACCACATGTGGAAAGGACAAATCAAAAAGACATCAAATAAAAAGCATCAATGTAAAACGTCATTAAAGATTCAAGTCCATATCACTACAAGCATTAATGTGATCAACTCCTTCACCGGTGTTGGACATCTGTGCGTTAACAGTCAGAGTCAAAAGTGACTTTTCTTTAACTGGTGCCACCCTTATGTGTCCTAGCCCCTCACCTGAGATGTGCTAGCACCCTAGCACATAAAGGTTTCTCGTTTCAAAATATTTTATTGAAAATTGTTCAAAGGTACCAAAGACATAAGCACTCATTTCCGACCATGACAGATGAGTTTTGAGGAATTTTTGGTACAATAAATGTGAATCAGGGAGTATGAAGACATAATAAACAGTGGAGAATGTCTAAAGAAGTATCAACCTGTAAATTGACAAGAATACACGACTGGGACTAGGAAGTCAAACCAACAGAGTGATCTATTCCGGATAGTCACCGGCTCCGAGATGTAGTTAGCCAGGAGAGAGGGCCGTGGGAGCCTTCAAAACCCACGGTGCCCCAGGAGGGATCATGCTGCGCCAGGGGCAGAGTCCCCCCTCCATACTCCCCCCCTAACCTCGTACACCCAAGGTACCCTCCAGTACCATCAGGTACCCCCGGGATAGCGGGCTTTGGTTATTTCAACTAGACAATATCCGCCCTGTTGTCTTACACATTATGTGGAAGCTATGACCACCCTGCAAAGCAGAAGAAGAGCGGCCATAGCCACCAGAAAGGACAGAGGAGGAGAAGGGAGAAGGAGGAGAGAGGGAAGGAGGGAAGGAGTATTACTCCAACCATATTACCGTCTATACA
Source organism: Glandirana rugosa (assembly GCA_018402905.1). Classification (NCBI taxonomy): domain Eukaryota; kingdom Metazoa; phylum Chordata; class Amphibia; order Anura; family Ranidae; genus Glandirana; species Glandirana rugosa. The sequence continues at coordinate 69,543 of BLSH010277613.1, forward strand.
ATATTAGGGAACTGGAACACCAGGAATGAGAGAAATACCCATAAAAGCTGCCCATGGTTCCCAGACTACTTCGAATTTGTGCACATTATCTGTTAAGATACTTGCCATTTTTTCTTGTGTCATTAGCCATGAGATTTTACGGGTAGCCGCTTTCAGCGAGACCCGCTGCTGTTTCCATGCCCTGGCTATAGTGAGTTTGGCCCCTAGTAAAATATGATGGATTAATTTCCTGTTATGTTTGGAAGCCTGTGGCATATGCTCATTCAGAAGAGCAATGGTGGGGGACCTCGGTAGCTGGCAACCCATAATCTTTCTTAATTAAGCTGAATATTTTAGACCAGAAAGGGCATATACTAGGGCATTCCCAGCACACGTGAGCCATGGTACCCGTGAGCTGACAGCCCCTGAAGCACAAAGGATCCGCTGTCAGGTAGAACATCGCCAGTCTGGCTGGGGTTAGATACCATCTCGAGATAACTTTTAAGCTGGCTTCTGATATAGTGGTGTTCAGGATACCTTTAAATGATTTAAAACAGGCGATCTGCCAGCTCTCAAGGTCCCATTTGAACTGGAGATCTTATTCCCAGGCAATCATGAAAGCCGATTTCTCCGAAGGAATGGTGAGAGCTTCATATATGACCGAGATACCCCCTTTCTGAACAGGGGACTGATCACACCACCATTCATAAGCTGTAAAATTGGGGGGAGAGGCTTGTCTTTCCAGATACTATCTAGGAAGTTAGATATTTGGCTAAACCTGAATCTTTCGGAATCAGGGAGGTCCAGTTTACTCACATAATTTATGGATGTCGGGCCAGTGGCAGTGTAGAAATGTCCTATTTGGAATAACCCCTTGTTCAACCAAGGCTTTAATATTTAACCCTGGAGGAAAATCAGGGTTATGAGAGATGTGTGCTAATGGTTTGGTGTGAGAAACTAATGATGGAAGTTGTCTCAGTTTATCCCACAACACCAGCTTGTTGGACAAAGTCGGGGCCAAAGTCGGGGTGAAAATTGTGCTAACCTGGCGGCCAGAAAATACTTAAAAAGGTGTGGTAGACCGAGGCCTCCCATACACCTGTGGAGGTATACTGAGTGTTGGGGATCCTATATCCTGAAGAACCCCATGTAAATTTAAGGATTTTACTTTGAAAAGAGGAGAGATGATCTTTCCATATTGGAATGGGTAAAGAGCGGAAGAGATAGAGGAGACTAGGCATTAAGAAAAGAGGTCTGGGGAATAGGCAGCGGTGCAGAGGAACCACCCCCCCGCCAAGGAAAGGAGCCCTTTTAACTAACATTTTTAAGAAACATCTAAACTGACCACAAACCAAGGCCATCCTGGGTCTAAGGTGCAGATATGTGCCCCCCAGAGCCAGACCCAAATTGGGAGGACCCCTCCCCCCCACAAAGAGGGGGGAGGTACTCCCCCGGAAGAGGGGCCAACAATGAAATATTGAAATATTTAAACATATTGGATTGCATGTCCTAATATGAAGAGATTCTGGTATTTGACACATAGTCTTAGATTTTTGAGACCACTGAGGGGTCAACAACCATGAGAAAAACCCAGAAAAGAGAAGCCAGACAACATGGCTGACTAGATACAGGTCAGCAGGGAATGTGTGCGGCCTGGCACTCTAAATTCAGGACATGAAAAGCTAGCTTGCTCTCAACAATAAACCAAACGACAATAACGTGAGCCCTCCAAGTTTCAGAGGAACCAGGGATCAGAGATTGCTCATTGAAAGGGGGACATGAAAAGAACCGTAAAGTCAGACCATAGAAAAAGCATCTTTAGCTGGGATGGCAGCGTCATGGTGGGGCATTGTCTTTGGCTCATTTTGGCTTGGCCTTTGTCCACAGTGGAGTCCCAGGGCTGGTGGGAGACTGCCTCTTGGCGGAACTCGGGACGTTGTTGGAGTTGTCCATGTCAGATTCCTGAGAGATTCGTTTCAGATGCAGTAGCAGCCTCTCTCCCTCCTGGAGAGAGGAAAAGGCATAGTCCCTGCCTTTGAAGGTGAACTTGACAGCGAACGGGAAAGACCATTTATATTTAATCTCCTTCTGTGTCAACACCGTTAGAAGAGGTTTTAGGGCTCTGCGTCTTTGAATCGTGGAGGGGGCCAAGTCATCAAAGATTTGTACTGGATGGCCTTTGCAGAGAATCCGAGATGTTGTTCTAGCATGTCTCATGATCCCCTACTTGATAGCATAGAAGTGAGGCTTGACCATAATGTCTCTCGGAGAGCCATCCTTCCTGGGGGGACCCAGAGCTCTGTGGGCCCTATCCAGTTCCAGACGGTGTTTTGGGGTGTCAGGCAGAAGGTTGGTGATTAAGTCCTGAATTGCGTCAGTGACGTCTGTGATCACTTCGGGTAGACCTCTGACCCTAAAATTGTATCTTCTCGACCTATATTCAAGGTCGTCAATTCTAGATAAGGCTGTGTGCAGTTGATCCTGTAGAGTGCTGATAAGATCAGAGTTTTGATTAGATATTGCCGCTGTGGTATCAAGTTTATGTTCAATCGCCTCCATTCTGACCCCCAGCATTTGTAAGTCTGTTTTGATTTCCCCAGTTATTGTGTCCACGGTGTTGGCTAAGCCCCTTTCTAGAAGGGAGGAAAATTTTTGGTAGAGGTCCTCCACTTGTAGGGAGAGCCCTTGGTTGGGGGTGACTGGTGACTGCAGGGTCGGATTGTTTGGCCCCAGAGGAGGAGATGAATATTCCCCCTGGATGCGGCCTAGTATTGACTCCGTGGAGGTGGGAGATGGCGTGACGACCTGCAGATTGCCTCCATGGGCTCCTGGGGTGAAGGTCAGGGTGGCAGGGGAGAGCACTTGCCTGTGATCCATGCGGTTGAGGTTGCTGAGGCCTTCTGTGCTTTGTGCCTCATGGATCCCTGAAGCAGCTACCTGAGCGGCGGCCATCTTGGTACACCCGTGCTGAGAGGCTGCGGTGAAGAGCGGCCCTAAATCATTTTTAGCGGCTGGTCTGGCCATGCAGAGGGGCAGCTGCCTTGTCTGGGGGTCGGGATCCCCCCTCCTGGTCAGTCTCTGAGGGGATGTGGAGTCAGGGCGGGTTCCGTTGTCGGGCGGTGGCGCGGAGCTCCCAGCTCAAGCAGCCATGCTGAGACTCTCATGCATGTGCACTGCCGCACATAAGGGTTTCTTTGTGCAGATATTCCCTTGTCTCGCCTCTAGGGGTCTCCTCTGTGTCTCCTTGGTAAGTGTCTGTGCTCACTATGTTGCTGGTTGAGAACCTGGATCTCTCAGTGATTTCAGGGAGATAAACCTCCCGATGGATGGATGTAAGAGAAAGAAAAAGACTATCCTTGGTTTGATACCGTTAGTTTAAAACATTTATTTATTTTTAAAAGATAAAATCAACACTCACATTTAAAATACAGAAACGTTTGTGTCTCCTATATACTAATACTATATACCCTGATATGTGAGGCTGCACTAATACTATATACCCTGATATGTGAGGCTTCACTAATACTATATACCTGCCTGATATGTGAGGTTGCACTAATACTATATACCCTGATATGTGAGGCTGCACTAATACTATATACCCTGATATATGAGGCTGCATTAATACTATATACCCCGATATGTGAGGCTGCACTAATACTATATACTCTGATATGTGAGGCTGCACTAATACTATACACCCTGATATGTGAGGCTGCACTAATACTGTATACCTGCCTGATATGTGAGGCTGCACTAATACTATATATCTGCCTGATATGTGAGGCTGCACAAATACAATATACCCTGATATGTGAGGCTGCACTAATACTATATACCCTGATATGTGAGGCTGCACAATTCTGTATACCTGCCTGATATTTGAGGCTGCACTAATACTATATACCTGCCTGATATGTAGGGCTGCACTAATACAATATACCATGATATGTGAGACTGCACTAATACTATATACCCTGATATGTGAGGCTGCACTATATACCCTGATATGGGAGGCTGCACTATATACCCTGATATGTGAGGCTGCACTATATACCATGATCTGTGAGGCTGTCCTATATACCATGATCTGTGAAGCTGAGCTATATACCATGATCTGTGAGGCTGAGCTACATACCATGATCTGTGAAGCTGCGCTATATACCATGATCTATGATGCTGTGCTGTATACTTTGTCCTGTGAATCATCATGGTGAGTTGAATGATTTCATTTTATATTGCAATATAATTATAGAAATAATGTGCTTAAATTATCCTGACACCATACCAACCATGGTGCCGGGAGGATTGAAGCGCTAACACCAGGTGTTTGGAATATCTTTATCTGCTGATTGTTAAACTTTCTGGAATACACATATTGCTATTGTGGTGTATGATCTGGGCCTCCTGTCCCTCCATCCCTCTTTCTTTCCTTCCTTCTCTCTCCTTCCTTCCCTATTTCTTTCTTTCTTCCTTCCTCTATCCCTCATTCATCTCAGACTCGAACCACACTACCTTTGAGCCACGCCCATTTAAGCCACGTCCACTATTTAGTTTAAGCAACGCCCATTTTTCCCAGCAGCGCGCATCGAGCGCCACATTATTGTCCTTCACCTATGACACACCTACAAACGTATGACCCCCCAATTATAAGAATACCCCACCTATAGACAAAAAGTGCCCCTATAATTTTTTTGACAATGTTGGCAACTATGTAAAGTCCACATATCATGTGACCAAAAAACAATTGCACTATCTCTTTGAACAATATCTGTGTAGACTTCAATGTTCCAACACCACAAGTACACACCACCTCCTTACCAGATAGTTTGACCTCCTAAAGGTCAAATGGTGCTTGTGGATAAAATCATGCAACAAGATCACCAGGCAGCCATAAGATATAGATGTCATAACTCCACAACAATTAGGTGTCAGATCGCAGCAGCAGTTTAATCAAGCACTCAGTCTCTTTTGGATAATTGTTGCCAGCCCCCACCAATCACAATAGTGTTATGGCCCCTTATGACTTTCAGGAAAGTAGAGGAACTATAGTGCATTAACTTTAATAAAAATGCTTTATTTAATTAAAAAGATACTCACAAAGATCATAATAGGAATAGCATGTAAAAGTGAAAGCACACCACTTGGCAGAATGCATATGTGAAAGGATGTCAGAGCCAAGGTCATGCCCGATTCATTTCATCACACTGAATGTCTTCATGAGTCCTGCTCAGAGCCCTGCTCAGAGTGCTACTGTCCTTTGTATTTATATTTTTAATTTGTTACACTAAGCACATAGTTTTTATTGATAGTTATACTTTTAATTTGTTTGACACTGTCCAATTATTATGAATTTGAGGGTTTATTTTTTATTATAGAGTAAACCTTCCTATAGCATTTAGATCTGTTTTTTCTACTTCCACTAATCAATTTGGGCCTATTACCACGTAATCAAAAAAACAGTGAAATGAATCGAAAATGGGGGTGCTGTGTCTATATTTAAGCCAAGCTAAATGTAAACAGAATGTGGTGTCCCTGACGCTATCCATGTAAATTGTACATAACAACACATAAAGCTTAAAATGTATGTTACCCTAAATTGTTTATTTTTTTTTTCTATGTGTGCGTTCACATATGAGTATTTTATAAATCATAGTCTCTTTCATTTGCGTGTACTTCTTCCATCTGAGGTACTTAGATGATCCTGCCAGTCACTTTTCTTCCTTGTTCTAAACCAGGGATCCTCAAACTATGGCCCTCCAGCTGTTGCGGAACTACTCATCCCATGAGGCATTGTAAAACTCTGACATTCACAGACATGACTAGGCATGATGGGAATTGTAGTTCCTGAACAACTGGAGGGCCATAGTTTGAGGACCCCTGTTCTAAACAGACCACACAAACCACAGAGGCAGATCTTTGAATGATTGATCACTTTTTCATCCTTTGGCTGACCCAATCACACTCCCTGCTCAGTCACAGGCTGCATCTTTCCTCAGGCAGAACAGACTATGGAATGCAGGCACATTGTGTGTCTGCACAGTGACCTGTAACCCCCCCCCCCCATTATCAAGAAGAAGACATGCATGATAACATGACAGAACTTTTTAACATTGTAAACAAGGTAAGAAATATAATTTCTGAAACTATGCAAAAGCAGTTATGGTACCTGCATAGTTATAACTGTATAAGAAAGTGTCTATAACACTGTATGTTCGCAACTACTTTAAGTCAATTAATTTAATGTTTTTTCCTTGTTCCCCTTGAAGGCACATTAAGGCTGGGTTCACACTGATGTACGGAGCAGCTCACAGCAGGGGTCTGGTTCATCCCTGTTAACCGGTTCAGGTCTGATTTTGGTCAAATTTTTTGTCTTAATTCGGAACTGAACTGGGCCAGAAGACGCACAGGACTCCTATGCAATTTGCGCCGAAGCCGCTCTGGAGATGTGTGAACTGGCTCCATTAAGAGTCGGTCACAATCTCCTGACATCCGAATTGGATGTGGAGAAACTCGCATCCAATTCGCAATAGTGTGAGCCCAGCCTTAAACATCCCTCACCCCACTGTGCAGTATTTGGTATATTAAAAAAACTGCATAGTTAAATGCCCTCTATAGCAGTGCCCAACTCCCCACTTGCCTATTAGTAGTGAAAATGGCCAGAATTTAGCATCAAGATTTACCCCGCCATAGACTTCAATGGGATTCACTGCTAAGCTTGGGTTTCTTGAACAGAATTAGACAAACCCCTTGCAAATTAAACCTAGGCAGATTTGACCATACCTATAAATAATCCAACTATCTTTCTAGTTTAGTCTAACTTTCTAGTCTGACTTCCTAATATATAAATAATATTTTCAGCCTGCTATTTTGGACAATAATTACCTACAACCCTTTTTGTTTTCACAGCAGTCTACAGAGCAGGACAATTGTCTTCCCTGCTACTAATTATTTCTTCTTAAGTATGCCTTGAATCCTTATGACAAGCTAAATAATGCTCTCACCCCTGGACCTGATTTGAAAGCTGCTGTGCATAAAATAATTTGTTGTAGCCAAGGCTGTGAAAAAGCCTATCCTTTTTCTGCTTTCTCTCTCATTTCAGCAGCCAGAGCAAACCCCTTTCAACATGACTCTGATGTGACATTTCAGGTCATTTGCAGGGGAAGATAAGGATGTAATATAAAGGAGTATTACACATGATTACATGTTGCACAGTTTATAAATAACTTCAGCAATTTTGCAGTAGATACACATATAAATCTCACTTTTCCCTGGAAGTTGTATTTAATTGTATATGGCGAGAGTCTGGCTGTGCTTCAGAAAAAATTGAGAGATTAGACAGAGAGACAGAGGATTCGAATGATATAGCAGATAGCATCCAAAAAGATTGTAGATTACAGTCTATGCAGTGTCAATAATAAGTCAAGAGCTCGCAGAAGAGTATACCATTATTAAAAAATCTATTGACAAGCACATTGATCAGTACTGTGACCAGTGCATTTATATTGTGGCTTACATTCAGAAATTAATAAACACCTAAAAAGTATCTAAAATTGATCTACAGCGTAAGGCTGGGTTCACATTATCTTTGCATGCGGCTCATGGCGGGGGGTCCGGTGAGTCCCTGTTCTCCATTTCAGCGGCGAATCAGGGCCACATTTTTGCCTGAATTCAGCCCTGAAACAGAGCCAAAGATGCACAGGACTTCAGAGCCACCATGGAGATGTTTGAACTGACTCCATAGAGAGCTGGTCACGGTCCCCTGTCATGCTAATTGGATGCATAGGTGTGAACCCAGCAAAAGTTACAGTAGATCCAATTTATATAATTACGTAGGTGTTTGGAAAGCAAAATAGTAAAAAAAAAGTCACCAAATACTTACCTTTGAGCTGCATAAACTAGGTCCTGCTTCAGTAGAGACAGACATTGAAGCACACAATGTTGAGTTGCTCACATTAGGAGTGAAATGGTAAAATAAAAATGATCATATTTAACCACTTGCTTACTGGGCAATTAAACCGCCCTCCTGCCCAGGCCAATTTTCAGTTTTCAGCGCTGTCACTCTTTGAATGGCAATTGCGCGGTCATGCAACGTTGTACCTAAACAAAGTTGACGCCCTTTTTTACCCCACAAATAGAGATTTCTTTTGGTGGTATTTGATCACCTCTGCGGTTTTTATTTTTTGCGCTATAAACAAAAAAAGAGCGACAATTTTGAAAAAAGAACAATATTTTTTACTTTTTGCTATAATAAATATCCAAAAAAAAAAAGTATACATCAGTTTAGGCCGATATGTATTCTTCTACATATCTTTGGTAAAAAAAAATCGCAATAGGAGTATATTGCTTGGGTTGCGCAAAAGTTATAGCATCCACAAACTATGGGAATGGATTTATGGCGTTTTTATTATTATTATTTTTTTACTATTGGGACTGCGACATTGCGGTGCACATGTCGGACATTTTTGACACCTTTTTGGGACCATTGACATATTTCTGATACAGTGATCAGAAATTTAAATATCCACTGATTACTGTGTAAATGGCAGGGAAGGGGTTATCACTAAGGGGGCGATCAATAGGTTAACTGTGTTCCCTCATTGTATTCTAACTGTGAGGGGGCTGGGCTGGTAGGGACATAACAAATGTAACTGATCCCGATCACAGGGATCAGTAGATCTGTCATGTCCCCCCTCACAGAACTGGAAACCACCGTGTTTACATCAGCGGTTCCCCGTTTCGGCTGTCTGTTAGATGATCGCTGGTCTCCGGCGACATAGAGTCTGCCCAACCTGTGGGCAAAGGGGTGGACATCAATTGACAGCGCCCCGGCAAAGTAGAACCGCGCTATAGCCGTCAATCGGCTATAGCACGGACCTTAAGAGGTTAAGTCTCACCCACCTTGCCTGGCTTTAGTTTTCTATCCATGTGCCCTCTTGTGGTCAAAATCACATCAGTCTTGCTTAGGCCCACCCTTTTAGAGGTTCTAAAAATCATTACTATAGCACTGTAGTGGGGACCATTGAGAAGTATTCAGATAAGATATAGAAAAATGTATCAGTAAAACAGTACACATTGTGAATTTAAGTTAAAATGTTGTTCATTTTACATAGCATATTGTTTTATTTTTTTAACTCTTACATCTCTTTTACTAGGCCAGATATGCACTTTTTGGATGCAATTTGCTGGTTTCCAATGGTCTACTACATGGTGGGCTGCATTGACAAGTAGGTAACATCTTCTGTTATGTGCTTGCTAGTTTATAGCCTTGTGCTTTGCATAATGTTGCTAGGAGTCACAAATTTTTAATGTGCTACTGTACATGTTTAGAATTGTACAATTGTATTATAAATTACCAAGAGCTACTTCAGCTCTGTTTGGAGTTCATGTATTTATTTATTTATTTGTTTGTTTGTTTGTTTGTTTGTTTTGTTGTGGCAAAAAAGTTTTTTTGTGCCTACTTTAGAAAAGTGGCAGCTGGTATCTGATTGGTTGCAATAGGCACTCTTCTTAGCTATGCATGGGAGGTTGACGTTTCTCATTTAACACCTGTTAAGAAAACGAAAAGCCTGAACTAAAATCTAAACTAAAAAGAACCTGAACCCCTTGAAATCAATGAGAGCCAAATCTGTCAAATTAAAAATGTGCATTTTCTGGGATAATAGGCAAGGGGTTGTCAAAAATAGCATAGGGTGGACACTGCCCTGGGGAATATGCATTGATGCAAAAAAAAAAAAAAAATCCCATTCATCCACGAGCAGTGATTTTTTAAATGCTTAAAGTGAAACATTAAAAATGGCCAACTCCGGGGCGTGCTCAAGAAGACGGCATAAGCAGTAACGCTTTCCGGAGCTTTACTGGATAGAGATCAGTTTATTTCTCCTAACCTGGATAATTGCCTTCCTGACTTCAGTGTCTCTACCCCATATGCCTCGCAAACCATCCGGCTGACCAAAAGGGGGAAAGAAGCTTTGTTTTCCCTTATGTGTGCCTGATCCGGCCAGCCCAAAACCAAGAGTGGTGGGAAGCCCGTGGTCACAAGGCCTCTCAAATGGACCATGTGGAGGAGGCAGCTCCTTCCCCGCCGAGAATCCCTGAAGTTATGGCAGCTATGGCATACTAACATAGAGGCAGTGCAGCGTGATCCTAGGCTGATCAGGTAGGATCTGGACAAAATCCACTTACGGTTTTTCCCCCACCAAACAGAGGATCAGCCATGTGGAGAGATGCTGTGGTGGAGCACACCACAGCCATTCATACACTGCAGATTAAAGTGAGTGCCCTGGAGCACCATGCAGAGGATGCGGAAAATTATAGCAGAAGGGACAACCTGCGAATCATGGGCCTGGCTGAGGGAGTGGAGGGTAGAAATCCAACTCTGTTGGTGGAGGACCTTTTGAGATCACTACTACCCTCTGCTTATCTCTCCCCATATTTTACTGTGGAGAGGGCACGTTTCATGTCGCCACAGCCAGGCCCCATGGTGTCACCCCCTCACACACTTATTCTACAGCTGTTAAACTTCAGAGGTTGGGATGAGATTCTACAGGCTAATAGAGCTGTGGGGGAACTCACCTACCAAAATGGAAGATCGCTACTGTTCCTGGATTACTCTGTGGAGACTCAAAACCTGTGCAGATTGTTTGACTCAGTCAAGGCGGCCATGAGGGCAAAGGAGATCAAGTCTAGTATCTTGTTCCTGGCTAAATTGTGGGTAGTGGATGGAGAAATGGTAAGGTATGTAGTACCCACAAAAAAAATTTCACCTAAAAAAAAGTCACCCAAACAGTTTGACAAGTCCTTTATTGAAAAATTAAAAATGCCCCAAAAAGACCGTAGTTGTAAATCCATCTTCAATCACAATGCCACGCCCACTGAAAAAAAGAAATCTCATGGCCCTGTGATGGCCATGACCAATCTCAACTGTACAACTAGCCGAATGACCACTCCCCAAGCTATCATCAGCTACAGTACATAAGGTAAGAGAAGGAAACAGTGGTAAAATCATTGCACAAATACCTTGTGTCCATATTTAAGCCACGTTTCCTTATTTACTGCAGGCAATTATGCAACTCCCTCTGATCCCCGCCCATTTGCTTATGTGGCTGGGGATTTCTGGCCATGTGGGTGAATGAGCCAAGTTATGTCAGTGACTGGTAGGGATGAGCTGAACACCCCCCGGTTCAGTTCACACCAGAACTTGCGAACAGACAAAAAGTTCAGGGCGAACATCCGAACACCATTAAAGTCTATGGGACACGAACATGAAAAATCAAAAGTGCTCATTTTAAAGGCTTATATGCAATGTTATTGCCCTAAAAAGTGTATGGAGACCTGGGTCCTGCCCTAGGGGACATGTATAAATGAAAAAGAAAAGGTTTTAAATCAATAGTTTTTTCAGGAGCAGTGATTTTATTAATGCTTAAAGTGAAAAAAAAAATTAAAAAATTCCTTTAAATAATGTGCCTGGGGGGTGTCCTTAATCTGTGTGTAAAAGGGGGCATCTCTGTGAGGTGTAGAGCATAGCCAGAGCAAAATGACATTTCCATAGGAAAAATTGTCATTTAAAATCATGGCTGTAATGTATTGCCGGTTCGCGGCTATATACAAAAAAATGCTGGAAAAAAAGTGCTTGGGTCCCCCCCCCCCCCAGTCCAAACCAGGCTCTTCAGGTCTGGTTTGGATATTAAGGGGAACCCCGTGCCAAATAAAAAAAAAAAATTGACGTGAGGGTCCCCCTAAAATCTAAACCAGACCCTTATCCAAGCATGCAGCCCTGGCAGGTTAGGATGGGGGGGCGAGCGAGTGCCCCCCTCCTAAACCGTACCAGGCTACATGCCCTCAACATGGGGAGTATGGGTGCTTTGGGGGAGGGGGGCTCAGCCCCCCCACCTCAAAGCACCTTGACCCCATATTGATGGTAAAATTTGCAAGAAGGAGGGCCCATAGGGATTTGCCGCAACACAGAATTCCCCCAAATAAAGAAAGTATACAAAAAAGTGTCGAAAAAGAATTGGTAATTTATTAGATCAGGGTTAAAACCGTCACATGACGAGTAATGTGGTTGCCATATACAAACATAATAGTATACATATAAAAAAAAAAAAAAAAATGAACCAAATGAAAACACAGGTAACAGTGTGGAAGCAAGCAAACCCTCAATTGGAGCAAATGGTCCTGGTGGTGAAGGTGCAACTTCCTCTCCTACATGTTTCGAAGTTATTTTAAGTTATGTAACAAACTTCTTCCTCAGGGAGAAAAGTCACTGTATAGCTTTGGTTCTCTTAAATTTAAAGAGAGCATACATCAGCTAAAGTTGAGCTGGGAGCCAAGGGTGTCCCCAAATTTTTGGCTAGAAAAATATCAATGTTTTGTATGACCAACAACCCCCAATGAGTGATGGGGGAGGGGAGTGTGAAAACAAAGGTAAAGAGTGGCCGACCCTG
>BLSH010277613.1:82460-87460 GCA_018402905.1 Glandirana rugosa
TTTTTTTTTTTTTTTTTTTTTTTTTTTTACTTGGTTTACTTTTGTGTCCATTGTCACACCTTCGTTCGTTTGGGAGTTAACCTCGTTTACCAGGACCACCACTTCCACGTTGAAGGAGAGGATGTACAAAGCTTCAATAAAATTCAATACATTGTTTGAAGAAGGAGTCCCTCTTTTCAGTGACATATCGAAACCAAGAGAATTTAAATTTCTCTCGTATGTAGTCGATTTCAACTCGACCCTCGGTTCCCACAGGGGTTTAAAAACCGATCTTTTTATAGTTACAAAACATACTGGTTGTTGGGGGTTACTCACTACCCCCTCCCCTCACACTGAAGTTGCACCTTCACCACCAGGACCATTTGCTCCAATTGAGGGTTTGCTTGCTTCCACACTGTTACCTGTGTTTTCATTTGGTTCATTTTTTTTTTTTTTTTTTTTTTTTATATGTATACTATTATGTTTGTATATGGCAACCACATTACTCGTCATGTGACGGTTTTAACCCTGATCTAATAAATTACCAATTCTTTTTCGACACTTTTTTGTATACTTTGTTTATTTGGGGGAATTCTGTGTTGCGGCAAATCCCTATGGGCCCTCCTTCTTGCAAATTTCGTTTAATTGGGGAGGCAACACAGCATTCCCGACTAATATAGTCCATAGAGAATCTTAGGACCCCATTTTTCCTATTTTCATATTGATGGTGACGTAAATGGATGACCTGCCCCCTCTGACATCACATGACGTCAGAAGGGGGCGAGTTCACTCAGTTACTTCACTGGGTGGCCCCACCACCTTCTTATAAAAGCACTGTCATCGTGAAGACCGCCCATTCTGCAAGACGTGCAGGGGCCGGGCTGCACCAGCGGAGAGAGCGGCGGCGGTGAAAGATGATGAAGATGAAGATTGAAGATTGAAGACGAAGACAGAAAGCAAGAAGACTAAAAGAAGAACCAGAAGACCAGAAGAAGGACCGGGCCAGGAGAAGATGGAGGAAGAAAGAAGAAAGAGCTATTTTACAAAATAAAGGACTCGTCAAACCGGCCTCTTGTTTTTTTTTACACTACACTCCTTTTTATGGTGAATGGGTAGGGGTATGTACCCCAAACCTATTCACATGGGGGGGTCGGGATCTGGGGGCCCCAGATTCTGATAAGCCCCCAGCCTGCAGACCCCCACAACTACTGGCCAGGGTTGTGGGGATGAGGCCCTTCTCCCCATCAACATGGGGACAAGGTGCTTTGGGGGCGACCTGAGAGCATCCTTCCCATGTTGAAGGCATGTGGCCTAGTATGGTTCAGAGGGGGGTGCTCCCTCGTCCCCACCCCCTCCTGCCAAGCTAGGGCTGCATGCTCAGATAAGGGTCTGTTTTGGATTTTGGGGGGGACCCCACGCCATTTTTTAAAAAAAATTGGCGCATGGTTCCCCTTAAATTCCATACCAGACCTGAAGGGCCTGGTTTGGATTTTGGGGGGAACCGCACATCATTTTTTTAAAATTTTGGCATGGGGATTCCCTTAAATTCCACACCAGACCTGAAGGGTGGCAATATACAAGAAATCGCTGAAAAAAAGTGCTTGGGTCCCCTCCAGTCCAAACCAGGCTCTTTGGGTCTGGCTTGGATATTAAGGGGAACCCCGCGCCAAATTAAAAAAAAAAATTGACATGGGGTCCCCCTAAAATCCAAACCAGACCCTTATCTGAGCAGGCAGTCCTGGCCGGTTAGGATGGGGGGGCGAGCAAGCGCCCCCCCTCCTGAACTGTACCAGGCTACATGCCCTCAACATGGGGAGTATGGGTGCTTTGGGGGAGGGGGGCTCTGCCCCCAACTCAAAGCACCTTGTCCCCATGTTGATGGGGACAAGAGCCTCTTCCCCACAAGCCTGGCCGGTGCTTGTGGGGGTCTGCGGGCAGGGGGGTTTATCAGAATCTGGAAGCCCCCTTTAATAAGGGGGCCCCCAGATCCTGGCCCCCCCATGTGAATATATTTGGGGTACATTGTACCCCTATCCATTCACCAAAAAAGGAGTGTAGTGTAAATAAAAACAAGAGACAGTTTTTGACAAGTTCTTCTTTCTTCGTCCATCTTCTCCTGGCCCGGTCCTTCTTCTGCTTCTTCTTTTAGTCTTCTTGCTTCCTCTCTTCGTCTTCAATCTCCATCTTCTTTCTTTTTGCACTGCCGCTCTCTCCCCTGCTGCAGTCCGGCCTCTGCTTGTCTTGTCGAATGGGCGGACTTCATGATGACAGTTCTTTCATAAGAAGGGGTGGGGTCACCTGTGACATCACATGACATCAGAAGGGGCGGGTTCACTCAGTTACCTCACTGGGTGGCCTCGTCCATTCTTATAAAAGTACTGTCATTGTGAAGAACGCCCATTTGGCAAGACACGCAGGGGCTGGACTGCAGCAGAGGAGAGAGCGGCGGTGGTGAATGAAGAAAGATGAAGATGTGGATTGAAGATTGAAGACGAAGAGAGGAAGCAAGAAGACTAAAAGAAGAAGCAGAAGACCAGAAGAAGTACCAGGCCAGGAGAAGATGAAGGAAGAAAGAAGAAATAAGAAAGAGCTATTTTACAAAATAAAGGACTTGTCAAAATCCGCCTCTTGTTTTTTTTTACACTACACTCCTTTTTTGGTGAATGGATAGGGGTACAATGTACCCCAAACCTATTCACATGGGGGGGTTGGGATCTGGTTGCCCCCTTATTAAAGGGGGCTTCCAGATTCTGATCAGCCCCCTGCCTGCAGACCCCCACAACCACCGGCCAGGGTTGTGGGGATGAGGCCCTTCTCCCCATCAACATGGGGACAAGGTGCTTTGGGGGCAACCTTGTTGAGGACATGTGGCCTGGTCTGGTTCGGAGGGGGGGCGCTCACTCATCCCCACACCCTTCTTCCATGCCAGGGCTGCGTGCTCATGTAAGGGTCTGGTTTGGATTTTGGGGGGGACCCAACACCATTTTTTTAAAAATTTGGCACTGGGTTCACCTTAAAATCCATACCAGACCTGAAGGGCCTGGTTTGGATTGTGGAGGGGACCTCACGTAATTTTTTAAAAAAAAATTGGTGTGGGGTTTCCCTTAAATTCCATACCAGACCTAAAGGGCCTGGTTTGGATCCTGGGGGGAACCGCATGTCCTTTTTATTTTTAATTTTGGCACGGGGTTCCCCTTAAATTCCATACCAGACCCAAAGGGCATGGTTTGGATTTTGGGGGGAACAGCACGTCATTTTTTTTTTAAATTTTGGCATGGGGTTCCCCTTAAATTCCATACCAGACCTGAAGGCCTGGTTTGGATTTTGGGGGGAATCACACGCCATTTTTTAAAAATGTTGGCGTGGGCCCTGCTGTTGTAAATTAGTTAAAAAATTGTGATAAAATCCCCCAGTCAAACAGGTGGTGAAAAATTGGGCCTTGGGTGCAGGCGGTGCCAGAACACTGTAACCCCTTGCAGTTACTTTTGTTGGACAGAGGAACTGGGCCTGATGTTGTAAATTAGTTTACAAATTCTGACGAAAGCCCCTAGTCAAACAGGTGGCGAAAAATTGGGCCTTGGGTGCTGGCGGTGCCAGAACACTGTAACCCCTTGCAGTTACTCTTGTTGGACAGAGGAAATGGGCCTGATGTAAATTAGTTTACAAAAACTGATGAAAGCCCCCAGTCAAACAGGTGGCCAAAAATTGGGCCTTGGTTGCTGGCAGTGCCAGAACACTGTAACCCCTTGCAGTTACTCTTGTTGGACACAGGAACGGGACCTGCTGTTGTAAATTAGTTTAACCACTTAAGCCCAGGAGCCCTTTTTTAAACTTGTTGTTTACAAGTTAAAATCATTTTTTTTTGCTAGAAAATTACTTAGAACCCCAAACATTATATATTTTTTTTCAAACTCCCTAGAGAATAAAATGTCGATCGTTGCAATACTATTTGTCACACGGTATTTGCGCAGCGGTCTTTCAAGTGCAATTATTTTGGAAAAAATTAGTTTTTTGAGTTAAAAAAATAAGACAACAGTAAAGTTAGCCCAATTTTTTTGATATTGTGAAAGAGGATGTTACGTCGAGTAAATAGATACCATACATGTTAGGGTTGAAAATTGCACACACTTGCGGAATGGCGACAAACTCTGGTGCTTAAAAATCTCCATAGGCAACGCTTTAAAAGCATTTTTACGGTTACAAGGTTAGAGTTGCAGAGGAGGTCTTTGGCTAGAATTACTGCTCACACTCTGGCGATCGCGGCGAAACCTCACATGTGTGGTTTGAACACTGTTTTCATATGCTGGTGCGACTTACGTATGTGTTTTCTTTGCTGCGCGAGCTCGCGGTTACGGTGGTGCATTTTTAAATTATTTTACTTTATTTATTTTTTAACACTTCACAGTATTCAGATCGTCAAAAACGGCGATTCTCAATACTGTCTTTTTTTAAAACTGGCGCTGTTTGCCGCCGAGTAAACCAGAAGTGACGTTCTGATGTTGCTTCCGGAAATGTACAAAGGAGTCCAAATTGAAGCTGATTCTGGCTTCCACAGGCACTCCACACAGCGGCCAGAAGTGTCGGATCGGAGCTCCGGTCTCCTGGTGGGACAGGAGACCGGAGAAGAACGGCGGACGGTGGTGGTGGGGTGATGGCCCCTCCCGCTCCCTGGGATAAAGACCAAGCGGCTCCCGAGCCGGATTGGCCATTATCACTGGATAGCCGGCCGCCTGCTCTAAAAACAGTACCGGGGTATAGCCTGTAGCTGCAGACTATACTCCGATACATCCACTTAAAACTGCCGCCATTTATAAACGACGATTCACATTAAGTGGTTATGCCCCAGTCAAATAGGTGGTGAAAAATTGGGCCTTGGGTGTTGTCCATGCCAGAACACTGTAACCCCTTGCAGTTACTTTTGTTGGGCGCAGAAACGGGCCCTGCTGTTGTAAATTAGTGTAACCACTTAACATGAATCACTGTTTATAAACAGTGGCTGCTTTAAGTGGAAGTATCGGGGT
>BLSH010277613.1:89960-103210 GCA_018402905.1 Glandirana rugosa
GAATGATGGCTACCAAAGTCATTACAGGACAACTGGTGTAAAGGTCTCAGATTTGCATGTAATGGTATGACTGAAAAAAAGGTAACGCCATTCTGGTAAAAGAAGTTAAACAATAATGAATCTACTAGCAGGAACAACAGATAATAAAAAAATAGTCACAGACATCATTATGTACTGTATATGCCCAGAATTTCCAGGATTTATGAATAATGACTCTTACAATTGTAGCGTCCCCATAGTGATAGGTGCTTTATTATGTAAATTTTTGTTAGGAGAGGTCAAATCTAGTCAGGCCTGACAGTGAGTGCAGGCCTAAATGTTTTGATCTGGTCTGGGAGTGGATCAAGGAGGGCTGGAGATGGCAGGAAGGAACACCCCTTGGATGTGCCTCCCCTTTTTGAGCTGGAAAGCTCTGGGAAGGGGGATGGATGAGGAGGTGTCACTTTGGTGTATGACAAGGGGCCCTGACCAATCCAGAGTGTGGATTGGCAGTGGGCAGGCCTCCTTAAATACAGCAATCTACCAGCAGGGGGGATGAGAGTTTGGGTGGAAGAGAGGAGGATGTAGCCGGTGCTGCGGATCAGGCCTTGCCCAGTAGGGGAGCCCCCAGTCTGGGGGGGTGACCATGAGTCCTGGGGCTTGAGTGCAGCCGGGAGCGGGAGTTGGCTCCTGGGGTGGCACAGGGAAGCAGGAGAGCAGCAGAGTTCTACATTAAAGGATCCACCAGTGTCGGGGAGTTGCAGACCCTGGGAGTTGGATGAGCTTGCTGAGACAGGCTGGGAGAGGATATTATACAGTCTGTAGAGGTCGGAGAAGCCAAGCAAGGGGAAGTAGAGCCACTGGACCGTGAGATGGGCTGGAGGGGCCTGGAAGATGGATGGGCTTCAAAATGTAGTCCATTTAACATCTAGCTAGTACCAACATACTTAGCTACACTTCGAGGGCCTGTGGCTTTACAAACGGGAGCCCATTGACCTTACCCACAATGGGTGGTTCGGAGGCCTGCTGGCAGTAGGAGCAGGCCTCCCCATGTGCTAGCTATGGTGGAAGAAGAAGAGGTATCAAGGAGGTCTGATAAATTTCCTTTCAGGCCTAGGAATCAAGTAGTGTGCAGGAGAGAGAAAGAGGAAGAGTAACGGTCAGCAAGTAGTGTGCTGGAAGAGAAATAGTGTATATACCGGTGGTGTATATAGAAGGTCCCATGTTCAATATCAGGGCATCCCACAGTCAACCCTTATCCCTATCCAAGTTTATCCCCTTAATAAAACAACAAAAACAAAGTACCGGCCTGTACAGTGACTCCGGGTGTGTGGAAATCCTGTGATTGAGGGCAGCGGGCAGGTGGACCACAACTATCAACCACTCTTGAGGGGGACCATGGCTACATTTGGGGGGCTCGTTTCCAGGATTCACCTGCAAAGCTGCCAGTTGTTGCCCCTAGCAACCGCAAGAGAATTGAGTAAGGAACTGTAATTGTTTTATTATCAACGTGGATTTAACCCATGGGAAGGACTTGTGTGTTTGCCTGCTTGACAGTAAATTTTCACAAGTGTGCCGTTCTCTATAACAATCAGCGGGAGCAGTCGCCAATTGCTTCTCCTGCTCACCCAGTCACTTCAACAAGCGTTGGGCCGGACACTTGCATCATCCTGCAATTCAGTGACTTTGTTACCATGTGCTGTTACCTGTGGAAACTATGCTGGACGAATGTGCCCATGGATTACAAATATGTCCAGCGATCTGTAAATGCTGGACATCACCCACTGGATTACAAAGATGCCCAGCGCTCTGCAAAAGATGGGCATCTTAAACTTTGTGCTCCAACTCCTGCTCACAATAAAGTATGCCTGAGACTGTTCTTGTTGCTAAGGGGAGAGACTGTACTAGAAGTGTGCTTTCCAGCAAAACAGGGGCTACTACAAACTATTGTTACTACCAGCAACCACCAGCAAAGTCAGCATGTCTGGACAAGTTCTGCTAGTGTCAGCATGTCAGCAAAGTTTCAGCCTTTACTCAAGGGGTTACAGCAGCGTGACCTACAGCAAGCCTGCTTATCAGGACTTTTGGCACCAGCTCGTCTAGTAACATGGGGGCGGTGCCATGCCCTGGAAGAGTCACAGCGCTTGCAGCTAGCAGCAGACACCATGAGGAGAAAGATGACGGAAGGTGGACGGATTGTGCCAGCGCTCACCTGGTTGCCAGTGAAGCCAGAGTAGACCCTGGTGGATACTGGGGTCCGATTGGAGCCCCACGAGGGACTCGCTTTGGAAATGATCGATGGAGCGGAGTGGCTGTGTTTGATCTGCCCGGACTGTCGGATTCCAACTGCGGGGGTCACTGTCTGGGCCCGGTGTGGCCATTGTGATGAACCGCTCACCTGGCTGGTCTCTACACAGCAGGAGCCACTATACTACACGGTGGACTTGTGTTCAGGGCAATGCAATCTGCAGCCGCGGAAGTCTCAGAAGGCTGAGGTGAGCCTAGGATCATCTCATCAAGGTGGGGTAGAGTTGCAGCCAAGCGACTACCCTGTGAAGACAGAGGACAAGGGAAGAGAGGAGGCTGTCGTGGCCTGCAGCCTGGCCAGGGACCTGGACACCATAAGTATTGTTAAGCGGGAGTCCGGGGTCCCTGAAATGTCGGCCAAGTCCCAAACCATAGGCGTTCCAGCTAGGCTGGAGCCAGTAGTTGAGGAGGAGGCTCCCCCTACTGAGCCAAGCGAGGATGCCAGGGACAGGTCAATAAACTGCAGGTCACCCAGACTGCTAGCAGAATTTGGATCTTTGGAGCAGTTGGTCGAGTGGTCATCTCCAAGTGAGGGGTCTCATGAGGAGCAGGAGACGGGGAGGTCTCATGTTCAGTACCCTTCAGAAGTGGATGAGACAGATTCCCCTCAGGATTCAAAGACTGCAGCAGGAATCCCCAGTACCAGCAGCCAATTTTTTTTTAAACAGGCCCTCCACCACCCAGACCAGGGCAACAACCTAAACCTACCGCCACATGGGGGCCAAAACTCTGTACACCCATATCTTGCTGGGGAAAGGGAAGGTCAAGAGTCTACTACCTAAGCTCTCTTGTTACCAGCAAGAGGTACAGCAATGCATTTCCCTGGAGTGGGGCCTGGACTATCCCAATGTCCCACTCCATGTCATGGATATCGTTGAGAGCTTAAGGGAAGAGTAAGAGAATGAGATGACATGGGAATACCTTTATGTCCCCAAACCTTTGTGGGGGCTGGGAAGCAGCAGTTGGGAGAAGTTCAAGGATCTGAAGAAAAAGTGGAGCCTTGGGCATGCTATCCGGAAAGACTGTGTGCTGATCTTTAAAGCAAACCAACCCGTAAAGAGCTATGCAGTTTCAGTTCGGGAAAAAGAGGGAGACCCGAAGAGGTTGCCTGACCCGTTACTACATCTAAAGACTGTCAGCAGATGTTGGTACACTCCAAAGACTGCTGGTGAAGTAGCAGATTGTTTAATTTCTTTCTGGACTGCCGGAGAAGCCAGACTGCCACCCTGTGCCCAGTGGAGGAGATTTGCCCATTGAAAGGACGCAGGGTGAGGTTTGTCCAGACCATTTCCCTTCTGAAGCCTGTGCTTGGGGAGGGGCCCCTCCCATCAGGAATTTCAAGAGGAACTAAGTTATTACTGACTTCTCCCCTTTTTCTGCTCCTGCGGTGAGATTATAACCCCTCACTGACAGGGCAGGTAGGTAAAGAAGCAGATTGGTTACTGTGTTTTATGTTGCTCTATTGGGAGGCCTATAACCCCCTCCCAGTAGACCTGTTTTTGTAGATAGTTGTAGTTAGTTGTTCTTCCCTTCTCTTAGGATCCCAGGATGGAACGGCTGTTCATCCTCATCCGTCGAGAGTCAACAACACATCTACAATTATGCAGATGGAGTGCTTTTCTTCCGAGGAAAGTGCTCTGGTCCAGGAGTGTATATTGTGTCTGTGTATGACTAGTTGCAGGGACCTGTAGCAAGAAATGTATTATACTGTACAATTTGAATAATTTACAGAGATGGTGTTGATATATTTTTGTACTTAAATTATTTGTACAGTTCAACATCCAAGTTTATTTCCTTTTCCCCTCCCACTTCCTGATTATGGGATGCCTGTGCTCCTGGGCCTCAGAGTTATTTTTTTGTTTTGTAAATTTTCATCTGGGGCCCAACTGATGTTTGGGGGGTGAGTGTAGTGCCCCCATAGTGATAGGTGCTTTATTTTGTAGATTTTTGTTAGGAGAGGCCAAATCTAGTCAGGCCTGACAGTGAGTGCAGGTCTGAATGTTTTTATCCAGGCTGGGAGAGGGCTGGAGATGGCAGAAAGGAACACCCCTTGGATACTTCTCCCCTTTTGGAAAGCTCTGGAAAGGGGGATGGGTGAGGAAGTGTCACTTTCTGGTATATTAAAAGGGGCCTTGACCAATCCACAGAGTGGATTGGCAGGGGTCAGGTCTCCTTAAATACAGCAATCTGCCAGCAGGGGGGACGAGAGTTCGGGTGGAAGAAAGGAGGATGTAGCCAGTGCTGTGGATCAGGCCTTGCCTGGGAGGGGAGCCCTCAGTCTGAGGAAGGTTACCTTGAGGCCTGGGGCTTGGGTGCAGCTGGGAGCGGGAGTCGGCTCCTGGGGTGGCACGTAGAAGCAGGAGAGAAGCAGAGTTCTACATCAAAAAGGAGACTCTTTAAAGGATCCACCAGTGTTGGTGAGTAACGGCCCCTGGGAGAGGATAGTATACAGTTCGTAGATGTCGGAGAAGTCAAGCAAGGGGAAGGAGAGCCCCTGGGCCATGAGATAGGCCAGAGGGGCCTGGAAGATTGATTGGGCGGGAGTTGTAGTCCATTTAACACTTAGCTAGCACCAACGTACTTAGCTACACTTTGAGGGTCCGTGGCTTTACAAACGGGAGCACGTTGCCCTTACCCACAACTGGTCATTCGGAGGCCTGCTGGCAGTAGGAGCAGGCCTCACCATGTGCTAGCTATGTTGGAAGAAGAAGAGGTATCAGGGAAGTTTGATAAATTTCCTTTCAGGCCTAGGAATCAAGTAGTGTGCAGGAGAAAGACAGAGTAACGGTCAGCAAGTAGTGTGTTGGAAGAGGAGTGTATATACCGGTGGTGTATATAGAAGTTCCCATTTTCAATATTTAGGGCATCCCACAGTCAACCCTTATCCCTATCCAACTTTATCCCCTTAATAAAGCAACAAAAACAAAGTACCGGCCTGTTCAGTGACACCGGGTGTGTGGAAATCGTGTGATTGAGGGCAGCGGGCAGGTGGACCAATACTATCAGCCACTCCTGAGGGGGACCATGGTTACACAATAATATCATATAGAGATGTATAATATAAAATACACTCTAATTTAACAACTTGTGAAGCAAGGCAATAAGCAATGTAGTGGACTGAAGTGAACGGAGCTTGTGTTCACGTCATATATCCGGTCACATGCAGGACAATTTAAAAAACTGAGTTTCTCCTTCACATAATTGGATACTTGATGGATACTTGAAGGGGACACTTCATTACAATTACCGTCCTTTCTGCTTTAGTAAATCAGAGTCACAGCATTGTACATCCCCTTTTTTTTCTTGGACAGACAAGTTAATCAATCCAGTTTATAATTATTAGTAGAGATGCACCGATACCGATACTGGTATTGGTACCGATACTCAGCCTTTTCGCGAGTATCGGTACTCGCGAAAATTGGCCGATACCGGAAGTGGACAAAAGTGAAGTCAGCTGTGCGGATGTCGGGAGCAGATAAAGATTTCCGGCCCTCCATTTTGCGGTGAGTGCTGATACATGATGCATGTCTCTGGCTGTGGTGCTGTCTGTCTCCTTTAGGCTCTCTATTAATGGTGATCAGTGCGGTTAAACTTGTTGTGTTGATGTCTCCTGTCCTGTCTTTGCAGCCACTGAGTGTTACCTGTACATGTCCGACCCACAGCACAGCAAGTATATCTCTCTCTCTGCTAACTTACATGGCGGCCAGTGAGTGCTACCTGTACATGTTCCACACCACAGCAAGCATGTCTCTCTCTGCTAACTAACATGGCGCCCAGTGAGTGCTACCTGTACATGTCCCACACCCACAGCAATGGCATGTCTCTCTGTTTACATGGTGGCCAGTGAGCGGTGTACTTTACATGTCCCAGCCACCCACATGTCTCTTGCTTACAATGTCCCATTGTCCCCTGTCCAGCTGTGTATGTTGTGCACCCTTATTTTACTGCTGCAGCCTGCACGTGTTTTTGTTTTTTACAATGCATTTTTGTTTACCTTTTTTTTTTCTTTGCACCTTGGCCTTGCATTTAATTTTGTCCATCTAGTCGAGTGGTATTGTGCAGTTTTTATTTTGCTGGCTGGGTTCTCAAGAACATTCTCTCTGTTTTTTTGTAGCTTTCTGCTTCTCTTACCATACCCCAAGTGCATACCAGGTTGATTTCCCGTTTCCCGCTGGGTTACATGGACATACCAAGATGCTGGCTGCTTGCATAGCTGCAGGAAGAGCTAGCGACGACAATCGGTGAGTGCAGCAGAGCTTCATTTCATTATCTTTGAAAATCATTTCAGACGTTTGTCTTACCGAGTTAGAAATGTCTTGTGTGAATGTATAAAACCAAGGCATTTCTAAAAGGCTCAATTTTTTTTCACCCCCCCCCCAAATGTCAGCAGTTTGGAAGTATTTTAAATTTAGTGAAAGCAGCTCACGCATTGCAGACTGCAAACTTTGTTCTGCAAAAATATCAAGAGGAGGATGAAAAGCTAGTTCTTATAATACCAGTAATCTCATAAAACACCTCAAAATGAAACACAAGACTGAGCATGGAGAATTTACCATCACTAGCACTGGCACTCAGCATCTCGCGCTGCATCAAAACCTTTCAAGACATGAAAAATATTCCATGGATAACCCAAGGGCTATGAAAATATCAGAGGCAGTTACCCAATTCATCGTTCTTGATGATCAGCCACTATCAATAGTTGACAATGTGGGTTTTCGCCGACTTCTGAATCTTTTGGAGCCTAAGTAAGAAAATTCCCAGTCACTGTTACATCACAGATGTCATCTTGCCTTAATTACACAACACAGTGAAGAAACACATTATCAACATGCTGCAGGAGGACATAAAGGCTATCAGTTTCACCATGGACATTTGGAGCAGTAGTGCAAGTCCAGTGTCTGTAATTAGCTTAACTGCACAATGGATTGATGACAATTTCTCTCTACAGCAAGTCATGCTCCACGCAAAGAAATTTCAAGGCTCTCACACAGGCTAAGCTATAATGAGCATAATTGAAGAAATGCTTGACACTTGGGCCATTCCCAAAAGTTCTGTCCATGTGGTAGTCCGGGATAATGCCAGAAATATGATAAAAGGTGTGGAAGATGCTGGTCTTCAGTGTCTTCCATGTGTGGCGCATACACTGCAGCTGGCTGTCAGATGGTCTTTTATCACAGCACAGCATTACAGATGCTGTGGGAGTTGGTCACAAAATAGTTGGCCACTTTAAACATTCAAACCTGGAATATTCTTGGCTGCAAGATATTCAGCTCCAACTTGGTCAACCCATGAAGACTTCAACAAGATGTTCAGACGCACTGGAATAGTACATTTTACATGCTGCAGTCTCTGATTGAGCAGAAGCGGGCCATTGGAGTATATGTGTCAGAACATGAGCTGCCTGGAACTATCACTGCAAATCAGTGGAATATCATGGAAAAGCTGATCAACATCTTGGCTCCCTTTATAGAATTGACTCGGCATGTGAGTTGTTCAGATTCTTTTGCCTCAGATGTAATTCCTGCAATCACAGTTCTACAGCTCTTATTATAAAAAGAAATGGATGAGGACTACGGTGTTAAAACAATGAAGAACACGTTGCTTGCTGCTTTGCAGAAACGCTTCTCTGACATGGAACAAAACCCACTCTACTGCATCGCTACCTTACTCGATCCAAGGTAGGTAATTGCTGCTGCCTTCTAATATCATGCCTTGCTCTTTTTTTGGTTACTTGGTTTCCGTCTGATCCAACTCCTTTTGCTGGGTTCCCCCGTCAGCACTCCTTCCTTTATAGCACTGGGCCCACAGCAAGCTTACACAGTTGTTGCTGCTTTGCTGGCCTTGCATGATTGACATTATTGCCTTGCTCTTCTTCTTCTAGATATAAAGATCGGTTCTTCTCAAATGCAGATACTGGCAGGCAGGCCAAATAAATGTTCCTATTGAAAATGCAAGAAGAAATATCTGTACAGGCAGCTACACCCGAGAAACCACCATCTGCCAAAAAGCCTCACACTGACCAACAGTTGAACTTGTATCTGAGTTTACACATTTTTTACAAAAAAATTTAAGTTTTGAGGTACTGTTCTAGAACTAGTTTATCCTCCTCATGCCCTACATTATTTAACTAAACTACTGGATGCACTCTGGCACTTGGGTTGTGAAGTTGAACTGTTCTGTGATGTTACACGTCGTCAATGATGACATTTTTTTCTGTGAGATCTGAGATTTCATATTTTTTCAAGGCATAAAAATTCATGCACAGTTGGACAATGCATCTCAAAGCAGCTACTTTTCCAGGTGTGTGTAAGCTGTTTCTCTGTCTGTTAACACCCCTCCATAGTTAGCCTATGTGTCCAGTCAGTCTATGCATCACGTTATATGCGGTTTCCGCCGGAGTTTAGTGTCTGGAAAGTTTATTGGCAGAAAAAAATCCAAGGTCTATCTTTGCTGCCTGTAAACTCCCCTGCCACTAGACTCCTGGCTGAAACCGCATATAGTGTGCAACAGACACCATTCAGTCGCATAGGCTAACATGGAGGCATTGGAGTGAGAAGTCAACAGGCTGAGTAAAGCTCAAATGCCTGGAGGAACAATCAGCTGCTTTGAGCTGCATTGTGCATGGCCTTACTATAATGCTATACTGTTCTTGCTCCTCATGCCTAACATTATTTAACCAACTGTATTGTATTGCAGCACTTGGGTTGTGAACTTATTGTGATGTAAGTAACTAAAAGCTAAAACATGATGTCATGATGACATTTCTGTTCTCTGAAATGTTAGCTTCTTTCAAGGCAAGGCATCATGCACAGTTGAACAGTGCAGATGCTCCAGGTGTTTCAGCTGTTTTGAGCTATTTCTCTGTGTTAACTCCCCTCAATGTTGGCCTATGTGTCCAGCTGTCTCTGGCCAAGCATGCATTGCACACTATGGTGTTCTCATGAATTTAGTGGCAGGGAAGTTTACAGGCAGAAAAAATTCCAAAGGTTTCATTTGGATTTCTTCTACTGCCCGCCTGCCACTAAACTCCTGGAACACCTATAGTATGCAATGCCTAGCCAATGGATTCATAGCATTGGCTAACAACATGGAGGGGAGTTAGCAGGCAGAGAATGGCTCAAACAGCTCAAACACCATCAGCTGCTTTGAGCTTCATTGTGCATGAGGCCTTACTGCAGTGCTACTGCTGCTAAGTGATAAAACATCCTCCTTTCCATCCTGGAACAAATAATTAATTTGTTCTGTGACTGTCTGTGAAATGTGTTTCTTTCACAAATGTGTAAGAAGTTGAACTAGAAGCAAGCACATATGACATGTTGTTTTTTTTACAAAATGCTATGTATTTTTGAGTTTTTGAGTCAGAATGATACTGTTCTAGTGTTCTTGCTCCTCCTCATGCCTAAACTACAGAACTGTATTGCACTTGGTTGGTTGTGAACTTGTTGTGTTTACATGTCATTGACATTATAATGTAACATGTTCTGTGCAATTTGAACTTTCAGAACTTTTTGACAAGCAAATAAAAACATTTTATTTGTTTCATAATGTCTTTTGGAGTTACAATTCTTCATATCATAAAGAAAACTAACAGAATTCTTCATTCCCTTTAAAAAATGGTCACATGCCGAGAAAATAGGTATCGGTAATCGGTATCAGCGACTACCTAAGGTAAAGTATTGGTACTCGTACTCGGTGGCAAAAAAGTGGTATCGGTGCAACCCCAATTATTAGTATCGTTATTTGATACTTTTGGAAATAGACTTTTCAGCTTTGTTAATGTGTTTGCTGTGGATATGTATTTTTTAATCTCGAAAACACATTGCGCTGGTCAGTTGTTTTACACCCAGCTCAAACTGCTAAGAATACTAAGTAAAACATACTATGAGCTTTATTGTTGTATTTTTAGTGTGTGCTGCAACTTTAATTGCAGAAATATTTCCAGACAGTAGAGGTAGTTCTAGCACAGGAGATTTGTTGATGTACGTGACAGCTGAAACTGCATTCTGCACCACCAATGAAGATAAAATACAACCAAAATCATTGCGAGAAATGGGTACCCATGTGAATGCTGAACAGCAAAACACAGCAGAATATGAATAAAGCTGAAAAGTGATATATCATGTTTACTATGAAGAATGTTTCAACATACTCGTCAGATTTTTACATACTGATGCATATTCAGATATCCACTAATGAACTTAGCAATTCAACTGAATTGTTTAATGATGTAAGGTTAGTGTAAAATATGCCACGATGGCACAATAAAACATATACTGTACATGCTTGCGCTTCTATATACTATGAACTTTATACCGGCTATAATATAGAAACAATATGATAAGCAAGAAGTAGCACCAGACATTTAGTTGCATTAATTAAGCAAGATAAAAGAATCCTTCTGTCAGCCTTATACATCACAACCATCCATCCAGAACAAGATTTGATATTTGGCTGTTTCCTTTGTTTGCCTCGTACCCTTTAGATACTACAGTTGTTTTATTTCAACTCAAACAGTTCTTTATTGAATGATTTGATATTTTTATTAAACATTTAGCACCACATGCTAGCAATTATTTTTTTAGTGAAACCACAGGACAGAGCTGGCCATAGATGGATCGAAATTCACCTTTTTCAGCTGGGACTGGCCGCATTTCAATCCATCTCTGGCCATTCCAGCTTGACAGAAGTAGATCTAACAATTGACTTCTAACAAGCAGGGATACTGGGAAATTTTGCCAATTGTCTGCAGCCACTGATCACTGTAATCTGACAGCTGAGTAGTTCACAAGACACCTCACTTGTAATCTATCGGCAGCCTAAGGTTATGCATTAATACCTTAGTTAGCCTCCATCTGTCTCTTTGACCATGGGCTTCTGCAGAACTTTTTTCAGAGGGGGCATCATTTTAACCACTTGCTGACCAGCAACCAGTCATTATACGGTGGCAGGTTGGCATGTTCCCGCAAAACGATGTACTGGTACGTCAGCCCTGTAAATTGATATAGCAGGCGTGCGCGCGTGCCGGCCGCATGGCGGGGTAGCCGATACGCATGGTCGGCGACCGCGATGTTCGCCGGCAGCCGCAATCTCGGGATAGAGAGACAGAACAGGGATCTGTTAGTGTAAACAAACAAAATCCCCATTCTGTCACAGAAGTGGAGAGAGATCTGCTGTTCCCAGTAATTGGGAACAGCTTTCTCTCTCCTCTCCCAGTCAACACAATCCCCCCACAGTTAGAAACACCTTCCAGGGAACCCCTTGATTGCCCCCTAGTGTTAACCCCTTCCCTGCCAGTGTCATTTATACATTGATCAGTGCATTTTTATAATAATGTCACTGGTTCCCAAAAAATGTCATTTGGGGTCATATTTGTCCGTCGCAATGTCGCAGTCCCCCTAAAAATCGCGGATCGCTGCCATTACAAGTAAAAACAATTAAAAAACAATAAAAGTCCCTAAATCTATCCCATAGTTTGTAGACACGATAACTTTTGTGCAAACCAATCAATATATGCTTATTTCGTTTTTTTTCTACCAAAAATATGTAGAAGAATATATATCGGCCTAAACTGATGAATAAATGAGTTTTTTTTATATTTTTTTATTGGATATACATTATAGCAGAAAGTAAAAAAAAATGTTTGTTTTTTTTTAAATTGTCATTATACCACAAAAAATAAAAACTGCAGAGGTAGTCAAATACCAACAAAAGAAAGCTCTATTTGTGGGAAAAAAAGGACGTCAATTTTGTTTGGGTAAAGCTTCGCACGACCACGCAATTGTCAGTTAAAGCTATGCAATGCATCGCAAAAGATGGCCTGGTCAGGAAGTGTGTTAAACTTTCCAGGGCTGAAGTGGTTAAACTTTTCTGATGTGCATACAGCCTCCGACTTAGAAAGCATTCAGACCCACAGGTCAGCATTACAGCCAGGTAAAGAGCATTTTTAGAAGGTTAGCAATGATATCTCCGGCATATCTATCATGAAATAATTAATTTAACACCCTGACCGCAATTATACAAGTAGTGCTGTTAGATGAGCTCCAGAACATGGACACAGGCTGCCTCACCTCAGGCAGGTGCTGGTGCAGGTGGAGAGCTCACACTCAGCTCTTCAGGCGTGCTCCTTTCCTTCCCTCAGGCTCTAAGCCGCTCTGCCTGGAGAAGATGGACGAGGTGGGTGGAGCCAAATTGACCAGGCATGAAGAAGGAAGAAGTTCCTCCTCCACTCTAAATGTTCTGAATGCTGGGGCTTCACCTCGGCCTTATCACATGACATCACTGGTTGCTAGATGCCAGGCGAGTCTAGCAACCAGTGCAGTGGGCAGCAGAGAGGCCAGCAGATGGTGCAATAGAGTCTAGGGAGTCGGGGTGACTTTAGAGACTGATGGAGGCTGCAGCACTGCAAAGGAGGGTAGGTAGGGCAAATATACCACTGGAGAGTTGAGCATCAAGACAAAAGAAAAAGCAGTCCACAGTTGTTTTGTTTCAGCTATATTTAACGCTATAATGTTGCTGAACACTCAGTGAGCCTGATTTACAAATAACATGTGCATCGGCAGATCATATGTTCATGGAATGTACCAAGTGTCTGTGATTAATACAGATATACTCATACAAGCTACAATGTATATAGCAAAAATTTACTAAGTGTGGTTTTGCCATGGAATGTACTCTTTAGCTTTCAAACATGTGCCAGATAGGCTGTAGCATGTCTAAAATAAAATATATATATATATATATTTTCTGTAATGTATTTGTATTCAGTAATTTAATGTATCTAAAAACTGATAACATTTAAATGCACATACTATGATGGAATCAAGCCACATGGGGTATGCTATGATATCATTAACCACTTTCTGTCCAGCCATTGCACATAAATGGTCGCATGAGAGCTTCCTGAATGTGGGTGAACATACCTTATATCCTACCGCTCCCACTGCTTATGCAAGACCGCTACCACG
>BLSH010277613.1:123464-138009 GCA_018402905.1 Glandirana rugosa
AATTTAAAATTAGATATAACCTCCATTAAAAGTCAATTATCCACAAATCAAAACAAGCACTCAAAATAAGGGTCGGTAAGTTATGTAGACAGACGGGTAAACTTACCCATAACTCGGTACTCTTATAAAAACCTCTGGCGCAACTAAGGATTGAGATTCTACACACTAAAACATCCCAACCGAAACATTATACTTTGCAATGGTTTCATATTATTTTAATTCTATCAAACCCTCACCAATCCCTAGCCACAGCAAACTCTCTTTTACAACACTTTGGTAACGTTTCATATTACAAAGCCAACCCTACAAAATCACACATCTTAGAGTTAGGAATCAACGCGGTCTCCAAAAATATTCTCATGGCTCAATACCCATTCAAATGGGCAGACAGATGTATTGAATGGCTGGGAATAAAACTCACGAACAAAACTAAACACCTATTAACTGAAAATTACCTCCAATATAGATTAAAATTTAACAACTCACTACAGAATCTAAATAAGCACGAATTTTCCTGGTTAGGTTGCTTAGCAGCATTTAAGATGACCACTCTTCCCCAGCTTCTCTACCTCTTTCGTACCCTACCAATCCCCATCCCCAAAAAATACCTAACGTCCCTCCAATCCTCCCTCCAAAGCTATGTTTGGGCAGGGAAAAAGCCCAGAGTTGCAAAAAGCAGATTGATCAAACATAAGACCGCTGGAGGTTCCCTCTGGTTGACATCACAGACTACTATATAGCATGCATATTAGCTCAAACGAGAGAATGGTTTCAAACACCACCTACAACCAGGTGGGGAGAAATAGAAAAAAATTCCATCCCGGGGAAAAACCTTAAAAACTGGCTATATAGCCTTAAACCCTCAGACAAACCAACTAACAGTATGCCACCTACAATCCTAGCGACGGTCAAGGCATTTCACATATTTACAGCCACTAAGTGGAATAACATTCCAACAACACCCATCCGGACTCCTATAGAAGCACTTAAACTCCTAATACCTTTTATAAAAATACCCAAAAGCACAGGACAAAACCATATACATATTAAGGATTTGATGACCGGGAACACAATTAAATCCCGAACAACAATAGAATCGGAACGTAATATATCATTCGACTCACAGTTCCAATTTCTACAGATAGCCCACTGTTTAACAAATAACTCCCACCTACGAACCTCCATTCCCTTGAAAGCATCTAAGTACTATGCTCATAGATCTAATGGGAAACAGGGCATATCTATATTTTATAATCTTTTACAAGACAACACAATACATACAGACTCTGTATCAAGCACACAATGGGAAAAAGACCTAGGCAAATCATATTCAAGTACAGAATGGCAACAAGCACTCACATCCACATATTCTGCAACCAAATGTATAGCATTATGGGAAATCTCCCAAAACATCATACAGCGGAGGTACTTCACTCCAGAAAGAGTAGCCAAATTTGATGCTCGCACCCCCTGCACCTGTTGGAGACAATGCGGTCTTACAGGCTCTCTGTTTCACATTCTATGGGAATGCCCCAAACTCAATAATATGTG
The DNA here is from genome assembly GCA_018402905.1 of Glandirana rugosa. Lineage (NCBI taxonomy): Eukaryota > Metazoa > Chordata > Amphibia > Anura > Ranidae > Glandirana > Glandirana rugosa. Next base: position 125,016 of record BLSH010277613.1, read on the forward strand.
GATGGGAATATTTGAGATCATATCCCAAATGACCGGGATATCAATTTTACCCTCTCCAGAACTGACACTGTTAAATTTGAAGATCCGCAAACTCCCACTACGGTATAGGAAAACCACAACACATATACTATTAGCTACTAGGCAAGCAATAGTTAAGAAATGGAAAACTACTAGCCTCCCCACGATTTTGGAAATCATAGCAGCAGTGCAACTACACTGCGACTATGAACTTATGATGTCCACTATCGATCATTCAAACACCAAAACTACCCATATGTGGAGCCCTTGGATTCAATGGTATGAAACCCATGTCAAATACTAAGCTGATAATATTCATTGAGTCTAGGATACATGTGTACTTTTATCTTTTATCTTGCTCTCCTCTCCTCTCTCTTTTCTCTCCTTTCTCTTCATCTATCCTTCTAAAGTTAACAAATGTGAGTAACAGAATCTACAACATTTGAGGGTACTTACATAGTAAAAGGATACGTAGCAATGTTACTAACAAGTGTCAAGGTACTGATAGACCGATATTTGAGAGCCTGGCGGGGCGAGCTCCCCCCCTCTGTCGCAGCAGGTTCCCATTAGGGGCGTCAGACCGGGGAGACAGTCCTGCGAGAGCAACCGTCCATATTCACTTATGGCAATGTCTAACCCAATTAAAGAAATCTAGGTAACATGTGAACCCTGATGTGAAAGATTAACTGTCATTCTTTTGTTACATGTACGCTCTATGTTAGGTTGTAATAGACAATACTGGAATGTATACTGTTACTCCAACAAGTTGCTACAGATTGTTTTATTGCTAACAACTACTGTCTATGTATTGACTGCTTTTTCAATAAAAATTATTGAAACGAAAAATGTTGGATAACAAAAATAACTTAATTTAATTTTGAAATATTGTGTATAAAATGTTCATTAAAAAGGGAAACACTGAGGGGGCGCATGCGCCAAGTGGATCGGAATGGTCGCATTCTAGACCTGCTCCGCACACCCGGGTGACTCAACTACTGACCCCGTGAGCTACACGAGAGCTACAGGCCTGCTTCGAGCTCCTTCTAGTGCAGGAACATTCGGGGAACACTCGGAGCTATGGGGCAAACAGAGAAAACCAAATCCCGCACCACGGGAGACCCGAAACCGCAGCAGCGACTGACCACCAAGATGGCGCCGAGCCCGCAGCAGGATGAAACCACGGGGCTCTCTATGGGCAGCTCGAGCGGATCCCCCAGCAGCTTACAACAGTTCCCTTCGGCTTTTCAGTCGCAACCCGCTCCGGGTTGGCTGGACCAAATCAGGGACATAGTGCGGGAGGAGCTGGCAACGGACCTCTGGAGGGACATTAAAGACCTGGAACAACGTACAGCACTCATGGAAGCGAGAATGGACGCAGCCACTGCTGTCCTGGATGCCCATGAAACAGATCTGGAGGAACTGCAAGGTGAGATTGCGTTTCTGAGATCGCAGTTAGAGGACACTGAGAACAGGGCCAGGAGGGACAATGTTTGCATCAGGGGGCTCCCAGAGAGCATCACAGATCTCCAAGGCTCCATCCTGGCCCTGTTACAAGAACTAGTGCCCGGTGTCCCAGCTGACAGGCTGGAAATGGATCGTGTTCACAGGGCACTGACCAGACAGCAATTGGATGGTCCCCCTAGGGATATTCTCCTAAAATTTCATTTCTTCTGAACAAAAGAAGCTGTGGTGCGAGCAGCTAGGGACAAACAGAACCTTTCCTTCCAGGGGCACCCGTACCAAATCTACACGGACCTCTCGCAGATCACCATCGCAAAGCGGAGGGCCCTGAAACCATTACTACAGGTCCTTCAATCTCACGATATTCGCTATCGCTGGGGGTTCCCCTTTAAGATCCAGTTTGAACACGGAGACAACCATTTTGAGGCCACCACCTTCCCGGAGCACAGAAAGTGCCTCCAAGATGCAGGTCTGGAAGTCCCTCAGGAGCCGAGCACCCAAAACCAGGCCCCGTCCCAGCAACCACGCACCTCCAAGCAAAGAGAGCCGGATCCTGGACAGAGCCCTAGGTACACCAGGTGCCAGCGAGCGCAAGCATTCCAACATCTGCACTCTCAGACCTTTCACTCCCAAGCAGCCGGCTGAAAAATGTTGTTAGGCTTATAGGATGCACCCAATGACTCACTGTCAAATGACAGTATCTTGTTCTCTTTCTCCAGCCTGTTCCAGACTGAAGTTTCACTGTTTCCAGCTGCGTTTGTTTTCTTGTTTTGTATTTTCAGCGGCAAATTCTACAGCCCGGAATACCACCTGAACTGACTACCTGGGGATGAGTCTACTCGTCATGCGCCCTAAGCACGTGCACCAAGCTGGGCAACTTGACCCCTTCCATCGGCACGCTAAGGAGAGGGCTCACTCATGTCATCCGTCTGTGAGGCGCCAACACCTCTACCCCCGCCTTTTCCCCCTTTGTCCCATTGGGATGGACATCTGCTCCCTTATTGAAACATCCATCCAGGTACTCCCCCTTTTTTTTTGGTACCCGGGAGTCACGTCCGCCTAAGCAGGAGCTTGCCTTCCTGGTTGGACACCCCAAAGACGCCAACTGGACCTTCTGTATTCTGAACTTGGCCCTGGTGTTGTCCACATCCTAGCAGGAAGCCATATTTTTGTTCACGGACTGAGGAGCGCCTCTCCCTTTGGTTATGACTGAGGTGGCTTCCCTGCAGAACTTTGGAACCGGCAGGCACATAGCTGGCCATCCCCTCCGATGCGCAGCCCTCGCTGCGGTTTCTAGTACAGGTTGAATGACCTAGATCACATGCCAGAACTCCAGTTTGCCCTATGCTTCAATGTTATATTTTAGGGTTAGTTGGTCTACTTAAAATGGCAGCGCTGGTGCCTCTTGCCGCATGTCACTTGAGTCGTTACACTCGCATGTTAGAATTGGCACCAGCGATTGCTTAATATGACGAGCATGTCTATTTTACTATGTTACAATGCACTAATGTGATGTTGGTATGGGGAGGTGGGATGCAACTCTCTCTTCGCCCATTTGGATGGGGTCTATGCCCCCCCCAATCTGGCACTGTTCTCCGCCCTCCTCTAACTACCTCCCCATCCCACGACTTTCCCTTCTATTCCCCACTCCTCTTTCTCTCTTTCCTCTACTCTGCCCTTCCCTCTTCTCCCCTTCCCTCTTCTCCCCTTCCCTCTCTATACCCCCCCTCTTCTTTTCTCTTTTTCTCTTTCCCACCACCCGCACCCCTTGTTGGAGACGCGTTTGTCAAATAGCTCCCCCAGGGGCAACATAGACCATTGGTGTTGGCTGTGTTTTTGTTTCATGTTGTGTCTCGGTGCGATTGGAGCAGCAGTGGATCGCGAGATCGGTCCAGGCGACCTCAGCTCACGCCGACGCAGTCTCTTACGAAAATGACTATTTTTCTTATATGGTGGGTCGATTGTTATATTACCTCAAATGCATATTTCATTGAATACACAATGGTACAGGCTATGGTTGAATCAAGCTCGAGTTGCCTGATGATTTTTTCTAAATCTGTTGCCTGGTGCGCCCGTTGCTTTGGGTTTACGAGGGACCCTCGGGTGGAGCGGATCCCTGTTGGCCACAACGTTGGTCTGGGGGATCTAGCCCTACACGACATGGCTCTGTATCTTCTTCTAGTACATGATTCAGCAGTTTAATAGCTGGTTTATACTGTTGAGTATTTCTCCTCCCCCCTCCACCCTTCCCCCCCCCCCCATGCAGGTTCTGATTTTTCCTCGACATTTAGGTCGGTCAGGGGTTCAAATTCACCCAGGTTGACCCATGCACCCCCCTTTTTTTCTCATCAGCAAGGTGTTCGGGTACTTGTTTTCCTGGCCCTCCCAGCAGTTGATGAATTCTAGTTACACTGGACAGCGAAACTCGGCCGAGGCCTTTTTTGGCCTCCACCAACTTTTTTTTTGTCTTCAACTATATGTCTTCTTCTTTCACTTAACGTTCCCTTTCTCTATACTTTCTGCTATTTCTTCCTTTGCACTTTCCCTTCCCCAGGGGTCTTCAACGGAACGTTCCTCTGTGTCAGACTATTGTTACATTTGTGGAACCCATGGCTCTTAACTAGCTCTCCTTAAATGTTCAGGGTCTCAACTCTCCTCAGAAGAGGAAAATAGATATTGCGTGCCTGCAAGAGACGCACTTCGCAGCCTCGTCGGTTCCGCGATATTTTGACGCACGCTGCCCCCAAGTTTTTCATGCCTCAGCCACGGAAAAGAGGCGAGGTGTTATGGTGGCCTTCCATAAGCGAGCTCCCTTCACGTGCCACAGGTCCATTGCAGACCCACAGGGCCGCTATCTGTTGTTGTCTGGGACTCTGATGGACGCGGAGGTGACGATCTGTACTTACTACGCACCCAAAGAGAGGCAGCTCCCCTTTCTAATGCACCTCTTTGCTGTGATACAATCCCACCAGAGGGATGCGTTGCTTCTGTGTGGAGATTCTAATCTGGTCCTCAACACAAAACTTGACCGTTCCTCTCCGTGTCCCTCACAGTCAGCTAGTGCTTCCAGGGCATACCGTGATTTGGTAGACAAGTGGGGCCTTGTGGATGTCTGGAGGGAGCTCCATCCAGTCACGAGGGATTACACCTTCTTCTCTCACCCACATGCAAGCTACACCCATATCGACCATGTGTTCACTCTAAAACAGTTTCTCGCCAGGTCGGATCTGCTTTGATCCTGACGGTACCTTGGTCGGACCATGACCCCATTATGGTTACATGTAGGTCCCTGTTACTCAGGCCCCCATTAACTTCCTGGTGTCTCAACGACTCCATCATATCTCGCTCTACAGTTGTAGAGGAACTTCGCATCCGATCAACCGAATATTTTTCCCTCAACAAGGGCACGGTGGAGTGTCATCTGATACAAATGCCGTTGAGGCTTAGGAGAGAGAGGCTGGCTCACATAGCACGTTGGGAATCGGATTTGGAGGTGGCCACTGCCCTTCTGAAACAGAACCCCACTCGGCTCTACCGAGATAGGGTGGAAAGTCTGAGGGCGGACCTCGATATATATCTGACAGATAAGGTGGAGCACCATCTCCGCTGGACCAAACAAAGATTTTACGCTAACAACAATAAGATAGGTCAATGCTGGCTAACAAGCTCAAATCTTTTGCCCCTAGAAGCCCGGCCTTCTCTCTCAAGACTAGGTTCCAGATACACACCGCAAATCCGGTCAAAATTCTCGACGAATTTCAGCACCACTTATCCAAGCTGTACTCCGCTCCGGAGACCCACTCCACCATAGATATTGATGCTTTTTTGGCTGACTCTTCTTTTCTGGCCCTGTTGGACGCACAGCGTGATGCACTGGGGGCCCCTTTATGGAGCGGGAAGTGCGCCAGGCCATCAAGGAACTGAAGGTCCATAAACGCCCAGGCCCACAGCCCTTTTCTATAAAAAGCTGCCTGATGTGGTGGTGGCACCCCTAGCCTCAGTGTTCAATAGTCTTACGGATGGCAACAGCCTGACTTCCAACTCCCTAAATGCTAGCATAGTAATGGTACCCAAGCAGGATCAGGATACACAAACTTGTGCTAACTTCCACCCAATATCCTTACTAAACGTGGATCTTAAATTACTATCCAAAATTTTTGCGTTTCGGCTGCACAAGGTAATCCACTCCCTAATCCATAGGGATCAAGTGAGCTTTGTCCCACTGCGTCAGGCAGCGGACAACGTTCAACATACAATTCTTCTTAACCACTATGCTCATCAGAGGTCGCAGCAACTAATGTTATTGTTGCGAGACCTTCGCAAGGCCTTTGACACGCTATCATGGACCTATTTACAAGCGGTGCTACACTACAGGGGGCTCGGTGACGGGTTCTTGACCTGGTTTGACTCGCTATACAGTGTTCCTTCGACCTTAGTGAAATACATGGGCTATGAATCTCCCACTTTCCCCATCAGACGCAGCACAAGGCAAGGCTTCCCTCTCTCTTCATAATCGCCTTGGAGCCTTTGGCCGCTCACATAAGAGCTAACCCGAATATCAAAGGAGTGGAGCTGGCTGGGGTGACACACAAGCTGGAGCGGTTTGCGGATGACATGCTCTTGTATATATCCTCCCCCCTAACGACTTTGCCTAACCTTTTATCGCTTATGAACACCTTCTCTGGTCTCCACATCAATCAAAATCACCAAATCTCTAGCTTTAAACATTTCCCTGCCTGACCCCCTTAGAGACTCAATACGTGTGCAATTCCCATTCCGATGGCCATCTTCCCTCCCATATCTGGGGGTTCACCTCACCGCTTCTTTCCAGTCTTTATACGCGGCTAACTTCCCCCCTCTCATTTCCTCTCTGAAGGGTTTGTTGGACAGCTGGGACACTCCTTCGATCTCGTGGTGGGGTTGCATTCACGCTGTTAAAATGTCCTACTTGCCCAAACTACTTTATTCCTTTAGGGTCCTCCCCGTCCCCGTTCCTCCGCATCTAATTCACATTTTACAGCGCCAAATTCTAAAATTTATCTGGGGGAGAGTGCGCACGAGGCTTAATAGATCTCTCCTGTACACCCCGAAGGTCAGGGGTGGATTGGGTGTCCCCAATCTGGCTTACTACTATAGGGGCCGCACAGATAGCCCCGATCGCCCAGCTTAATGTGGGCAATGCTGCACCACTGTGGACCTTCATTGATATGATGAATACGGATCCAATTCCCCTCTCATCCATACCATGGCTCCCTCCTGCACATCGTTCCATTCAAAAATGTTATTGAAGAAAAAAAAACAAGAAAAGCGGTTTAACAATAGAGACCAGCAGGTCTAGTAACAATGCAGTCACATAGCAATGTATAATAACTCATAGACCAGATAAATGTCTCTCCCCATAACAGGGGGAGAAAAGCTAATGGGGGAGTTTAGCATGGAACTAGATCAATATTGGATATTAACAAAACTCGCGGTTTAACAACATTATCTTTATACATTTTCTGGGTTGGAGGAGAACAGGTCGGTCTCAGAGTCGACTGCATTTATTAAGTAAAAGATGGAAAAAGAATAAGGAGGGAGAGAGGGAAAAAGAGGGGGGGGGGGGAGTGGAGTAGTACGTACAATAGGGGGGGAGTGTCGGATGGAGATCATGTGGCAACCAGTAATATGCATGAAGAACAGAGAGTTGGTGTGACATAGATATTATGGATGAAGCAGATCAATATGCAGGTCTGGGGGGAGGAAATGTTTAGTCCATGGTAGCCATACTTTTTCAAATTTGGGGATGGTGTTGAGAAATGTGGCATTAATTTTGGCGTGGACCATTGTGTTAGTGATTCTGTGTTTAGTTTCGGTAAGTGGTAGGAGTGGGGATTTCCAGGCTTTCGCTATGGTTTGTTTTGCTGCTGTAGTTACTTGCAGAATAAGTTTAAACTGGTTACGAGTGGTGTCTGGAGGTTGAAGATTGAGTAGGGCTATGGTAGGGCTAGGGGGCAGGGAGCGACCTAGAAGGGTCGAAATAATTTGGAAAACCTCATTCCAGAATTTTTGGACAGTGGGACAGTCTCACCAGATATGTAGATGCGTTCCTCTGTCCGAGCAGCCCCGGAAACAGTTTGCAGGATAGCTGGGGGAGTATTTCGCGATTCGCGAGGGGACAAGGTACCAGCGAAAGAGTACTTTGTAGTTCGCTTCAGAAGCTACTACATTCTGTGAGGCTGATTTGGTGGCTAACGAGATGTCCTTCCACTCCTCGGGGGTTAAGTGGGTATGTAGATCTGCTTCCCATTTCTGAACATATGGGAGGGAAGAGTGAGCAAGGGGGTCTAGCAAGTGGTTATAAAGTAGTGAAATCAATCCTCGCATTTGGGGTTCGCAATCACAAGCATGTTCAAAAGGTGTTTTATGTGGGGAAGAAGTAGAAGAGCGTAGGCATGGAGAGAAGAAATGTTTTAACTGTAGATAGCGAAAAAGTTCGGATGGTGGGAGGCCATGGGATTCGGACAGGGTGGGAAATGAGATGTGGTTATCAGGGGTGGTGAAGGAGTAAGCACGGGTTAGGCCCGCCCCTTGCCAATTAGAGAATGAAGAGGGCGAGGTCCAGGCCGGGTAGAATGAGGGGTTTCGGAGGTATGAAAGAAGAGGATTATGTAAAGATTGAAGCTTGTATTTAAATTTGAGCCTATCCCATAGACGGAGAGAGTGCCTAGTGATGGGGTTGCGTATTGGTTTGCAGTCTTTGGGGTGCAGCCACAGAAAATTGGCTATCGAGAGGGGGTCGCAATCGGCAGATTCTAGGGAAACCCATAAGGGTGTTTCTGTCATGGCGTGATATTTCGTAAGAATGGCGAGTTGAGCCGCTTGATAATACTTAGCATAAATGGGAAGACCTAGACCACCTAGGGGTTTAGGAAGGTGGAGGACAGATTTGGAGACTCTGGGTCTAGTTTTACCCCAGACAAATTGGAGGGTCCTACGTTGGATGATGCGCAGGAAGTGAGCGGGGACGGCGGTTGGAAGGACCCGAAAGAAGTAAAGCAGTTTTGGAAGGATGACCATTTTCATTGCTGTTATACGGCCTAGCCAAGAAAGGGGAAGAGATGACCATGAGGACATTAGTTTGGTAAGGTGTGAGAGCATGGTGGGGTAGTTGACTGAGTAGAGGTTAGCTAAGTCAGGGGTGAGTTTGATGCCCGAATAGGTTAGGGAAGATGAGGACCATTTGTAGGGGAAAGTTGTCTGTAGGTGGGCCTGAAGAGTGCCTGGTAAGGAGACGTTGAGAAATTTTGATTTAGTAGGGTTAACCACCAGTCCAGAGATAGAGGTGAATTGCGTAAGGGTTGCTAGGAGGTTCGGGATCGAAGTAAGTGGAGATGTAAGAGATAGCAATATATCGTCTGCAAATAGGCAGAGCTTATAGTCATGGCCTGCGATCTCTAAACCTTTGACATCCGGGTTTCCGCGTATCTTCTGGGCTAGTGGTTCTATGGCCAAGGCGAATAAGAGGGGTGAAAGGGGGCAGCCTTGGCGGGTGCCCCTAAGGATTGGGAAGGGATCAGAAATGTGACCAGCGTAGGCGACATGGGCAGAAGGACCTGAGTAGAGTGAGAAGACCCATTGGAGGAAATGTGGGCCGAAGCCCCAGCTTTCTAGAATTGTTTGAAGATATGACCAAGAGAGGCTGTCAAAAGCCTTGTGTATGTCCAATGAGAAAAGGCACATTGGTATCTTACGGTTGCGTGCCAGATGGTTCAGGAGCATAGATCTACGTACATTGTCTGCTGCCTGTCTGGAGGGCATGAAGCCTACTTGGTCTTTATGAATCAAGGACCCAATAAATGTGTTAAGGCGTGTGGCTAGGATTTTAGCTAGTAGTTTGATATCATTGTTGAGTATAGAAATAGCGCGGTAATTGGACCAGGAGGTGTCATTGGTTTGGGGTTTGGGAATCCTAGAAATGGTAGCTCTCAAAGAGTCCTGGTTAAACTTTGTGGGTTTGAGAATAGAGTTTAGGGCTTTGGTTAGAGTAGGGGTTAATATATCTATGTATTGCTTATAATAAGTGGCAGTAAAACCGTCTGGACCCGGTCGTTTGTTGCTTTTAAGCGATTTAATCGCAGCTCGCATTTCCTCTTCTGTTATGTGCTGTTCTAGGAGGGTTCGATGGTCCGAGTAGAGTGAGGGGAGTTTGATCGAGTTGAGGAAGTCTAGGGTTTTAGATTGGTCTTCTGAGGGGGAGGGAGGCGTGTATAATTTAGAGAGCTGGGTTTGAAAGGTTTGGAGAATTTTAGTGGGGTTACTGGTTAGGGAGCCTGGAGCATTTTTCAGTACGATTGGTTTGTAGGGTTTTTCTAGGTTTCTAAGAGACAGGGCCAAAAAGGTGTCCGGTTTGTTTGCCTTCATGTATAGTCGATGGTGGGAGCGGCGGAGAGTTTTCTCGGCTGCGTCTGTCATGAAGAGGTCCAGCTCAAGTCTAGATTTCTCTAGTTTGCTTTGTTGTGGGGGGTTGGTGCAAGTTGGAAGGCATCATGTGCTAGAGAGAATTTGCGTTCTAAGGAAGTGAACTTCTGATGGCGCTCTTTTTTCCTGCGTGTGGCAATGTTATTGAGAGTGCCACGGATGACCGGCTTATGGGCTTCCCAAGTTGTTAGAGGGGATATCTCTGGGATCGTGTTCAAGGTAAACTAGTCTTTTAGAGAGGTTTCTATTTCTAGAGCGTGGGACAGGTGAGAAATGAGGGTATCATTGAGAGACCAGGGTCTTCTACCCTGCGGGGGGAGTAATGTAGATAAGGTGGTTAGCATGGCATTATGACCAGACCATGGGATGGGCGCAATTAAAGAGGAGGAGATTTGGGGGAGGGTGCCGATTGTAGTAAGGACGTGGTCAATATGAGAGAACGAGTTATGAGGATGGGAGTAGAAAGTGTATTGTTTCTTGAATGGGTTTAGTTCGCGCCACGTATCTGCTAGGGAGTGTTTCGCCAAAAGTTGTGAGAAGATAAGTTTATTGGGGGTCGAAGGAGAAGTGATGGGGGATTTGTCGAGGAGTGGAAGGAGGGCTTGATTAGAGTCGCCTCCAATTAGAGTGGTGCCCATCTTATGAGTCTCTAGAATCTTGAAGAGATGAGAAAGAAAGGGGGTAGGATTTTGGTTAGGGGCGTAGTAGGAGACAACTGTTATTGGGGTGTCAATTAAATGGCCTGTTAAAATTAGGTATCTACCTTCTGGATCTTGTATTGCACGTTTCAGGGTGAACAGAGCAGATTTGTGGAAGGCGATTAAAACACCTCTACATTTGGAGTTTGTGGAGGCTGTGAAGAACTGGGGATACGTGGGGCTTAGGAATTTAGGAGATTGATGTGAAGCAAAATGGGTTTCCTGTATGCACACTATGTGTGCTTTGAGGGAGGCATATGTGCGGAAGGCTTTACGCCTCTTGTTTGGGGAGTTTAGGCCTTGAACATTATGTGAGAGAATGTTAAGATTATCCATTTGAGCGGGGGAAGGTTAAGTTATAGTGTAGTGCGTTACTCATTGTGGTTGGTTGATCTCCATCCCACGGAAGAAAAGGGATGTAGAGAGGAGAGGGGAACTAAAGAGCAAAGAAAAAAGGAGAAAAGTTTAGTACAATATAAAAAACATTGTGTGCGAAAATTAGTGTCCATCAAGAGGACTGGGGAGTTCCCCTCAATGGAGAGCATGTTGCCGGGGATACCCAAAAAAATAGGGGATCGCAGGGCAAGGCGAGGTGCTGCAGTGACATGCAGCCCGGAGGAGAGAGATAATTATTTAATCATTTGGTGCAAGCCAACTGGCCGTATTGAGTCAAGAAATCGTATAGGTCTCTGAACATAGCAACATGTTTGGCAGGTCTAAGCAATTGAGTGAGGGAGACCTTGATAATGGACTTAAGGGTGGGTAGGTAGCAAGGGGAATGCGGTCTGTGGAATAGGTCTGTTCACACATACTCAAGGTGAGGAGACAGAGATGGGAGGGGGTTAGTTCACGTTTTAGCCAGTAATAAACATTTAAAAAATGTATAACATTTGGAGAATCCAAGGTGAAAGGAGAGGACGAGCTGTGTGAAGAGACCTGGCCAATATCATCACATACATATAACCCTGCTCAGGGAAAAAAACGTTAAGTAAAGTAGAATTGGCAGAGTCCACGTGACAGAGAGCTCGTAGTGCGCAGGTGGTTAGAGGGTTGCTTGAAGATCTCACGGGAGTCATACAAAGGGTAGGGTCCAGGAATGCAGAGTGACCAAGGTGGAGAAGGGGTTGGGGTGTCCACAGGTGGTAGCTGGAGTGAAGGGATGAACAAATTTTGTCTTCAGAGAGGGGCGGGACTAAAGGAGCTAGTCCGAATCAAGGTTGGTTGGGTAATGCTCAGTCCATTGAATCTTCCAGTTCACGGGAGACGGGGGTTGTTCTGATTCTCTTGGAGGACGAAGGTGTTTGGTGTGTGTTCTTGGTTGGTGAGTTTGAGGGGGAGCGCCTGTGGGTTGTTTGGGTTGAGCTTGGAGTAGTGGGGTCCAGGTGAAGCTTGTAGAGGCAGTCTTGAAGTTCTTCAGCTGTTTTACCGGAGTACTTCTGACCATGGTATGTGAATGTCAGGGCAAAAGGAAAACCCCAAGAATATGTGATTCTGCGTTGCTGTAGGATTTGCAGCTGAGGTTTAAAGGTGCGTCGTTTGACGATTGTGGATTGTGAAAGATCAGTAAACAATTGGTATGGATGGTTCTGGAAGGTAAGCAAGTCTTTTTGTCTGGCCGCATGTTGAAGCTGTTCTTTCGTGCGATAATAGTGCAATTTTACCACTATGTCGCGTGGGGGGCCATTTTGTTTGCGGGGGGGCAAGTGTCCTGTGGACACGGTCAAATTCAAGGCGCTCTATTGGGATGGAAGGGGCCAGCTCTTGGAAGAGAGCTGTAACAGTTGATTGAAGGTCTTCTACAGTTTCAGGGATCCCCCTGATCCTGAGATTTGATCGTCTGGAGCGATTTTCAATATCCTCAAGGTGTGCTTGTAGTGTTTGGTTGTCTTCCCTCAGTGCTTCTATCTCATCAGATTGAGAAGCAAGTTGTAGTTCAAGTTCGTCTACTTTTTGCTCTACGTCTGAGGTGCGCTGGCCCAGCTCCCTGATCTCCCTTGTGAGTTGTTCAATGATCTGATCTGATGTGCGTTGCAACGCTCGTTGCAGCATCTTCTCAAATTGCTTGAGGATCCCTGAAGGCACTTCACCCGACAGGGGGGCTGCCAGAGTGTCAGATTCACCTTCTTCTGGATGGCGGAGGGGAGGGAGCCTGGGCGTCTGCGGTGAGGAGGCCCTGGAGATGCCTGGCAGCGCCATTTTGCTGGAGGCCCGAGCCAGGGCCTCTCGTATGGACTTGGAACGGATCTTCGGCTTCGTGCCCGTTGCGACCATCGCGGTCGGTGCGCGGTGTGCTCAGGGTGTAGGAGAGCGCAGGGGAGCCTTTTAGGGGAGTTTATCACGCTCGGCTTGCAGAGTAC
>BLSH010277613.1:147030-173880 GCA_018402905.1 Glandirana rugosa
TCAGCAAAACTCTAACCCGGGCAGGTCCGCCCAGCCCATCCCCGCGCCGACGAGGTCTATTGAGACCAGCCAATCCCCTGGCTGTACCGCTTGCTGGATTGTGGACAGCGTTTCCATCTTGAATTTTTCGTGCTTTATAAATTTGTTCAAATATGTTAAATCCATCACCGGGCGCCAGGCGCCATTCTTCTTTTGCACGAGGAACAGAGGTGAGTAAACCCCCTTGAACCTCTCTGCCTCTGGAACAGGTAGGGCAGCTCCCTGGGCCACCAGAGAATCCACGTAATCCAGGAGAATTTTTCTTCTTTCTTCTGCCCACGGAAGCCTTGTTGTGACAAATCTGTGCGGAGGGATAGCAGTGAAGGACCAGGAGTGCCCCTTTGACACTGTCTAGATGGTCCAGTGGTCCGAGATCGAGGCCGCCCAGACGTGCCGGAAAAGACGCAGCCGCGCCCCTACCCGACCCGCCTGGACGGGCCCAATCTCAAAACGACTTTGTGGCCTCCCGAGTCCCGGACACCTGGCCTTTAGAAGATTTCGGCCCCGTCTGCCCTCTTCGCCAGTTTCTCCTGAAGTCTCTACCTGGCTTGTACGAGCGAGCCTCCCTTGAGCGTTCCGTGCTTCTTCTTCTGCGCTGTGGTCTCTTCTGACCGAACAGCCGCCTATCCTGGGGAATGAAACCAGACTTCCCACCAGTGACTCGAGCTATGGCACTGTCCAGTTTATTACCGAACAGGGAAGACCCTTCAAAGGGAATTTTACACCAGGCCTGTTTAGACGCCGGGTCCGCACACCAGGGACGTAACCATAACGCCCGCCTGGCCGTGACCGCGGACAGCATAGCCCGAGCCAGCAGGCGGATGAGGTCAATGGAAGCTTCCCCCAGAAAGGCTGTTGCCAGCTTAAGTTCCTGGACAGCTGAATTTCCGACCAGCTCTTCAGACACACCCCGAATCACCGACTCCACGTTTTCCATCCAGGGTTCCATTGCTTTGGATAACGCCGCGATGGCTAGAACCGGCTTGCAGGCTGCCCCGGCCAGCCCATAAACCCTCCTGAGGTCTTGATCAATCTTCCTCTCGAGGCCATCCCTGAAGGATACCGCATCTTCAAGCGGGAGGGTAACATGCTTGACCAGCCGCATCAGGGCTACGTCTACCAGAGGGGTGTTTTCTAGGTATTTCACGTCCTCAGGCTTGAACGGATAAAGTTTTGCTGATTTACCGGACATAGACGATTTACTGTCTGTCCTCCACCACTCTTCCAGGATGATGTCTTTTAGTTCTTCCAAGAGCGGGAAGCTGGGGCGCTCCTTCCCCAGATGCTTGAAATATTTTTTCTGTTTTGCCGGCGTAACGGAGGGATCCTCCCATTTAAGGGCCTCCTTGACTGCCTTTATCAGCGGGGATACCAGGGCAAAATCGAAGCCTCCTGGAAAGTCGTCCGCCTCCATCTCGCTGTCCGAAGATCTGAGCGAGGAATCATAAGGCCGGAATGAGCCCAAATCCTCCGGGGCTTCGTCGGCCAAGGAGTCTGATATAGTGGTGGCTTGACTCCGCGTGCGTGACGCGCCCCACTCCTTTAGGGACTGCTGCATTACACGCTTCACCAGCGATTCCACCTGCTGGTCATCCGCATTTCTTTCCCCAAACGCCCGGGCATAACAGGGGTCGCACAGAGACTTGCCCTCCGGGACCCGTGCCCGACATCCCCAGCAGGCTCTCTGACCAGAGCAGCTGTCGTGGCGGTGGGAGCGGTGCCTGGAGGAGGAATGGGAGCGTCTCCTCTGATGATGATCCCCAGACGGAGAGCTGCATCTGGATCTGGAGGAAGAATGATGATGCGGCTTGGCAGGGGCTTGATGGGCCACATACTGAAAACCGGACCTGGAAGGGCTGGGAGGAAGAGAAAGAAAGACATACGGGGCTTTTAGTCAGAGTGCTTTTGCCCGCTGCCCCTAGTCCCACCCCTCCTCCCGCCATCTCCCGCACATACCTTGTGCGGGAAGGCTGACCACAGGAGGGCGGTGATTTGTCCATCTTGTCCGGAGGAACACGCCTTCAGGCTGCGGGGGGAAGGAGGGTATACTTTACTACAAATTAACCCTCCCTCCCCCCCCCTCTCCCTTTTATTTCTTCTTTCTTTCCCCCCTTTTTTTTTTTTTTGCGCGCCCCTTTAAGGGCACCCAACCTACCAGGCTAGCCCTCTCCTGGCTTACCTTTAGGGTCGTCACTCAGGGCGTGGAGAAGCCGTCGCTATACTGCCCACAGAGTCTTCCCAAAGACTCTGGGGCTTGACAGCTATTTAAATCCCCCGCCCTGTATGACGTCATCCCCGCGCGCCTGCGCCTTGGGATCACGCCGCACTGGGCCTGCGCAGCCGCCGGGTCCCGTGGCGGACCGCGCATGCGCGAACCAAGCCTCGGTTTCATCCGAGGCCGGCGCATGCGCCCTCCCCGCCGTGACCCGAAAGTACGGCGCTCTGGAACGCAGAAGCACTCCAGGCGCCATAGAGACCGGACCCGCGTCGCCCAGGCTTCCCACAGTCACCGGGAGTACTAGGGCATCTGAAGAAGAAAAAAGGAGGCAAAAAGGGAAAGGAGGAGATAACTTTAAAGATACATAGAGGAAACCAAAAAACGACTGCCATGGAGTGCTGCAGCCCTGCCAAGCGTCCTTCTTTGGGGCATCCACAGGCTGTCCCCACCACTGGACTCTCATAAGCCTGAAGCCACTCACCCGCCCATGGCTGGATCCTGGGCTGCACTGCGACTGAGGGATGCCCGCTCTCTTGTTTGGACGCCGCCTGACCCGTAAGTGTCCACTTTACACACTAATCCAGGAGGAGGACAAAAAAGGAACACGGGATCTAGCCGGGAGCTCACATTTATGGGATTAGGGGTCCTATAGCGTTGGAGAGGAGGCGGGGTTAACCCACACGTAGGCTGCCATGGAGTCTGTCAGGAAATAGTTTTTTTTTGCAAAATTTTCGCTCTTTTTTTGTTTATAACGGCGATCAAAAGTGACACAGAGGTGATCAAATACCACCAAAAGAAAGCTCTATTTGTGGAAAAAAAGGACGCAGATTTCGTTTGGGTACAACGTCGCACGACCATGCAATTGTCAGTTACAGCGACACAGTGCCGAATCGCAAAAAGGGCTCTGGTCCTAAAGTGGGAAATCCTTCCAGGGCTGAAGTGGTTAAGTGTCACTTACCTGCAAATGAAGCCTGCGATGTCCAGGGATGTCACCCAGGCTGGCTGCGTCCATCTTCAGCACCTCTTCCTTTCAGGGCCGCGACTTCCACCAGTCACAGCACGGTCGCAGTGGAGTAACGGCACAGAGGCCGTTTCTTCACTGCGCCTGTGCCGACATGCCGTCGGCACAGCACATACACTGCATATCTCCTGAACCATACAGGTTTAGGAGATATGCAAGGCACCTACAGGTAAGCCTTATTCTAGGCTTACCTGTAGGTTAAAGCGGTTGTCACAAGTTGACAACCACTTTAACTATTGCTAACTATTAAATTATAGGTTTTGGGGGGGCGTGGCCTGACGCATGGTGAGATAGGATGCTGCTTCTCCTAGCTCTCGCTCCGACCGGCTGTTACACAGCTCTCTACCACACAGACCCTGCACAAACTCTGCCAGGATGGGTAAGAGGAACGAGGGGGACTGCAGAGGCTCCGGAGGGAGCCACAAAGAGGGGGAAATCAGCAGGTCTTTTTACCCAATCGGGTCAGCATGCTAAGAGCTCCCCGGCATCCAAGATAGTCCCGGCAAGCACCTCCGTGACACACACACCATCTCGTATACAGACTAGACGGCGCACCAGATCCCTCCCTGAATGGGAACGCGGTTCCACACACTCCAGAAGCCCATCATCTCTGTCCCACTGCTCCAGAGATGGATGGGACATGGAGGCATATATCAAGGCCCTCCCTACTAGAAATGATTTTGAGGCCTACATGTCCCGCCTGGAGCGGACCTACAGGCAGGAAGTGACCGACCTGCGCAAAGACATAGGCCGCCGGATTGAAGACATAGAGCTGGCAGTGGAAGACACTGTAGCCAAATTAAATGACCATGACGCTATTTTTCAAGAACATACAGACCAGATTCAGCAAATCTTTTATGGTCTGGATGACCAAGAGAATCGGAGCAGGGGGAATAACAACCACATCCACGGCCTCCCAGAGACAGTTGAATCCAAGGATCTATATAATGCCGCTACAACAATCTTTCATCAAATTTTGCAAAAACCCCTGGATTCTGCAATCGAGATTGATCGCATACACCGAGCCCTAGGCCCCCGCAACCCTAACCCCGCCTATCCCCGGGATGTCATTTGCAGAATTCACTTTTTCAAGATCAAATACGACATCATGCAAGCAGCCCGCACACAGGACACCATCCTGTGTGGATGGACACCCCATTATGCTCCTGATGGATCTATCTAAACTGACTTTGGCTATGCGGAAAGCTCTTAAGCCTCTCACCGACACTCTGCCAACCAAGCGTATTAAATACCGCTGGCGCTTTCAATTTTATCTCTCTGCCACCCATGAAAGCAAGTCAGCCATCTTCAGAACGCTTGGAGACCCAGCAAATTTTCTAGGAACTTTCGAACTTCCGCAGATCTCCATACCAGATTGGCCCCTGAGAGTGGCAACTCCAGCACTTCCACTGGCGGCCGGTTGGCAACAATGTCCAAAGAAGAAGAAACGGGCTTCCTCCTCAGCTCCCAAGTCCCCGGCGGGATGAGACTCTCTCTATGCCCCCCCCCCCTGGGGCTTGGCATTACCTTTCTGTTCCCCTTGGAGCATTGGAAGACCCATCTGATCTCAACAGTGCTTTTTTTCTTCCCTGTGTTTTGTTCTTTTTTTGTTGTTCGGATTTCAGGTGGCCATAACCTTTTCCTAGTGCTATTTTGAAACTGTGTGATGGTATCCCCCATCCACTCCATTTTTTCTTGATTTTGTCCTGTTTCACTAGACTGTTTCTTTTCAACATTATCACCATGAATGGCTGAGACCTTATGATCTGTCATCTACTCCCCCACACTCTTCCATTCCCTTATCCAAAGAAAACTTTTGTTGGGTTCTGCCAACCCTCTTGAATGGAATACAGCAAATTGTTTATTCTATATTCTCTACAGTCAAGCTCGTCACCGTTCTTACACCATTGTAATTAACTGGACTGCGGATAGAGAGCTCAGTTTTAAAGTTGTTTTTCTTTTTTTTTTTTATATCTCAAGTAACTTCTCAACACCCCGGTCAGAGCGGACATCCCGCTCATTGGACACGTTACCCCCTTAGGATTAACAAAGCCCTTAGGAGCTCTGTTCTGGCTTATTGCATTTAGTTTTTGTAGCAGCCATTTAACAGTTTGCAAGTTAGCCACCAGATGGCGTAAATGTTCCTTATTTTGTTTATGTGCCTTCATAGATGTTTTCATCGTTATTTTTGAACACTTGCTAGTACTTAGCCTTCATCCGCTCCCCGGTGTGCTGAACTGACCATGGTATGAGACGACTGGACTAGCAATATGGTTTGCTGTTTTTACTCTATACCAAATTGCTCTCATTCTCTCTCCTTCTTTCCTACCCTTCTCCTCCTATTTATTTCTTCTGACCTTTCCTAGTTCCCTTTCCCTGTTCCCTCCCTCCAAGCAGGGGATGTCTCCCCCCATCACATTCCAAGCTCTCCTTCAATTATCCCAATGGCATCCTCTTTAGCCTTACAAGTCCCCTCTTTCAACTGCGGAGGGTTTAATACACCGGAGAAGAGACGACAGATTCTTTATCACTTTCACAAAAAGAAAACCCAGCTCCTCTTCCTACAAGAGACCCATTTCTGTACTAATACAATCCCTGCTTTCAGAAATAAATATTATACCACTTTGTATCACAGCACCAATCCAAACACCTGGTCTAAAGGAGTTTCTATTGCGTTCCATTCCTCTTTTCAACCACAAGTAATAAGACACTCTAAAGATCCTAAAGGTCGTTTCATATTTCTAAAACTACTGCATAAAGACATTGTTTTAACGATTGCTAATGTTTATTTTCCTAACCAGGATCAGCTGGGGTTTCTCTCCTCCGTGACAGCACGCCTTGAATCATTTGGCACCCTTAACTGGATACTGGGTGGAGATCTGAACGCCACGTTGATACCGAGACTAGACTCCTCTACTGGCAAGTCATCCCTCACCCCTACCACATTGAATAAGTTTAGAGCTCTACTTTCCAAACTCTCTCTGACTGACGTGTGGTGACTCCTCCACTCTACCGAAAAAGACTATACCCATTTTTCGTCTGCGCACAAGTCCTAAGGTAGTATAGACTATCTTTTATTCTCTCAATCACTGCTCAATGGGGACCCAGACTCACGCATTGGGCTGTGACTGTGGTCAGACCATACCCCAGTATACCTATCCTTAGGGAGGCTCCCGTTGCCCCGCAGAGACCGCTCCTGGAGACTCAATGATAATTTGCTCTCTGACACACCCTGTGCTCAGGCAATCTCCCAAACCATCAAAAACTTCATACAAGATCATGCCATGGATCAAACGTCTCAAATTATTAAATGGGAGACGTTAAAGTGCGTGGTCAGGGGAGTCCTGATTCAACACGGGGCCAGACTCAAGAAAGAGCGCTCCAGCGAGATTACACGTATCACAAATCTCATTGCCACTCTAGAAACCACCCACAAACGTACTCTAGACCCCCACACACACACTAGTCCAATTGTCGAACGCTCAAAGAGAACTTCTTCAGATATTCTCTCAACGCTCCTTAGCCCTTAGGGACAAGATGAAACACATACATTACACCCAAGCCAATAGATGTGGCAAACATTTAGCTCGGATTATCACCCTTGTCAAAGTAAAACCCATATTCCTTATATCATGTCCTCAACTTAAGCAAAGTTATCTAAAAACTCAGAGATCACTGAGGAATTCAGATGTTTCTACTCATCACTCTATAAACTACCACCCAGCACACCACTCTCACCTCAGTCGCTTGGTTCTGGAAAGGACATTGCCCCTATATTCGAGACACTGCTCTCCCCGAACTATTGACGCAAAACATTCAGCTTATAGAATCTCCTATGACCCCTGGCGACTTCCACCAAGTCATAAAGAACCTCAAAAATGGCAAGAGCCCAGGTCCGGATGGTTATACCCCTCGATTTTATAAACTATTTGCTCCTCAATTAGCCCCCCTGCTGTCACAAGCATTTGAATCCATCTACACTGATCATCCTCTTCCCCCTTCGATGCTTCAAGCGCAGATAGCTGTGATCCCCAAACCAGGGAAAGATCAGTCCTTGTGCGGCAGTTATAGACTGATTTCCCTACTGAATGTAGACCTTAAATTATTTTCCAAAATCCTAGCAAACAGGTTATCCCCACTCTTACCAGATATCATACACAAAGATCAGGTTGGGTTTCATACCCCAAAGGGAGGCCCGGGATAATACCACTAAAACCCTACACCTTATTTCCTATGTCAAACACCACCGCATTCCCGCAGGTCTGATTGCTTGTGACGCTGAAAAAGCGTTCAACAGAGTAAGCTGGCCCTTTCTGCAACAATCCCTGCAACAAATTGGCATAGGTCCCAAACTTCTTTCCAAAATCATGTCCCTCTATGGCCAACCCTCTGCCCTAGTTTTAGCTAATGGCACTAAATCTAATCCTTTCCCTATAAAGAACGGCACGAGACAGGGGTGTCCCCTTTCACCCCTCTTATTTGCCATTGTCATAGAACACCTAGCCCAAACCTTACGCAACAACAGTGCAATACATGGCATACAAACACCCTCAGCCCACTTCAAACTCTCCCTATATGCCGATGATTTATTACTCTGTTACCCAACCCCCACATCAGTATACCCTCCTTCCTCCAAGAACTGTGGCGTTTTGGTACCCTTAGTAACTTTAAATTGAACATATCCAAAACATATCCAAAACAGAAGCTCTCAATGTCTCCTTACCACCCCCCACACTATCCATTCTACAGGCTAATTTCCCATTCAAAGGGCAATCCCGCTCCATTAAATATTTAGGTACTGAGATCCTGCATCACCTCCCCGATTTTTACTCCCTCAACTAGGCCCGTCTCCTGTCAAAGATCAGGAGAACGGTTGAATCCTGGCATGGCTTACCAACCTCTTGGTTTGGTCGTATGAGTGCGTTGAAGATGGACATACTACCCAAACTCTTATACTTTTTTCAAGCCATACCTATCTTGTTGCCTGTAGCCTTTTTTAAAATTTTAAGATCTCTGGCCATACAGTTTGTCTGGCAGAAGAACCTGCCAAGGGTAAAACTTAAATTATTATGCCACTCTGAACAGCGGGGCAGGACTACCCAATTTTGAATTGTGCCACGCATCAACGCTGATCTCCAGACTCTTAGCCTGGTTCCCTCGCGCATCTCCCAAGGTGGCGTGTATAGTGCAACAAGACTTATCCCCTATAGACCTTAGGGCCCTCCTTTGGGGACAGGCCACATCTTTCTGCTCGTTCATAATGCTCTCCCCCTTAACCATGGTGGCGTTAATGATCTGGTACCGATGACACCTGAAATGGTCGCTAACAGCCCCCTCACCCCCCTTTTGACAACCCAATTTTACCAAACAGTGACACGTCCTCTTACTACTGCTCCTACGAATGTACCTCTTGGCCTACAGCCCGAGAGTTTATCCACCCTTCCTCTGGCTCATTCAGACCGTCTCAGCACCAACCGGGGACTGCCCCAGATTGGCTAACAAATATCAGCCTAGTCAAAATTTGTCAATACCTATATAGGATGGGGAACATCCACAGATGACTGACTTTCTTTGAGGATCTCTGCACCGTCTTGGAGACACCCCGTCATATGCTGTCAATCTTATATAGAGAATTTTTATCCTGTACACATCAAGAGCTCCTGACTTATACCAGAATGTGGGCTAGGAATTTGGAGCTAGATACATCTCCTGAGGAATGGCAGACCTCTTTCTTTTTCATGCATAAGTCTTTGGTATCGGTGTATGCCCAGGAAAAAAACTTTAAGTTACTATCAAGATGGTATAGGGACCCGGTCACATTAAACCAGATCTTCCCGAACACTTCTGAATGCTGGCACTGTGGAGCGAGAGGCTCATATCTACACGTATGGTGGGATTGTCCCCGAATCCAACCTTTCTGGCAACAAATGTCATTTACGATAAAAATCTTCGCCCTTCTCCCAAGATCGCACTCCTATCCATTCTTCCTGGATCAGTTACACAACAGAAAAAATCCCCTTTTGGCTTTTTTCTTTCCGCTGCACGTCAGGTTATTTCTAGACATTGGAAAACCTGGGTCATCCCCTCGATTAGTCACTGGGTGGATACTGTTAATGATATAATGCTCATGGAAGAAATGCAGGCCAGTGTCACAGACTCCAGGGAAAGGTTTAACCTGCTCTGGAGAGTGTGGACCCACTATTCAAGCCAGGAGTCCTTTCAGAAAAGGTTCCTCCACTGATAAGGTTCCAACCCAATACTGGAAGTTTGCGAAGTATGGGACCCCTACCTACCTACCTATTTATATCTATTTTGCCTATTTTGGTCTTCTTAAAAACACTGCATACTCCAACAGATTACTAATACGAAACCATTATCTATGGGGATAGAGACCCCCTGCCTGGAACTCCCCTGGAACTTCCCTCCTATTTTACCTTCTACCTTTCTTTCCTCTTCTCCTTCTTTTTCTATTCCTTTAATCTTATTTCTCTTCCCCTTTCTTATCTCTCTTACTATTTCTTATATTACTTTCTCTCTCACCTCTCACCTCCATATCTTTGAATTTCCATTTTTCTAATGTGAATACTGTTTAGGTGATTCTTAATATAACTATCTTAATCAAGATGTAATAACAATGTCCCTGAGGGTACACCTGTATGTTTCGAAAAAGTATTCCATTTATATAATGTTATTCCACATTGCACCGTTTTGCCTTTCACACCATAATGTTTGCCTTTCATGTTTCATGTACCTGGACAGATTGCTTCTTGTATACCTTGCTGTTCTTCACAATAAAATATATTTAACCTAAATTATAGGTTTTGGAATTTCCTTTCAAATTTGGCTGTTAGTGAATGTAATCAATGCAAATTTATCCAAAGTTAAGAATTATCCGAAATAAGGAATGCCGTATCTATACAAATGAGACGTAACAAATTAATAATAATTAATAACAATAATAATAATAACTTTTTATTATTATTGTTTATTATTAATTCCTTCCGTTCCATCTGTTTAGATGCGGCATTCATTATTTCGGATAATTCGTAACTTCGGATAAATTTGTATTTGTTTCATTCACTAACGGCAAATTTGAAAGGAAATTCCAATACCTATAATTTAATAGTTAGTTATTATTAGTTAGTTAGATATTATTTAAAATTTTCGGATTTTCTTTCTTTCGAATTTTCAGATTTTCTTTCTTATTTTTAGATGTTTGAATTTTCGGAATTTGCAAAATTACGAATTTACGAATGTATGAATTTACAAATGTACGAATTTACAAATTTATGAATGCATGAATTGCGATCATAACGAATGACCCGAAAAATTAAAAAAAAAAAACAAGTGGAATGAAAATTAACAACTTTTTTGGCAGTGCACATGTCTATCATGGACTAAAGGCCTAAAAATGATGATATAAAAATTAACCATAATGAGCAACACTCAATATTAGTGCTAATGTGTACAAGGTTGGGTATGTTTATGAATCACATGATAACCAAAGCGGATTTGAATATTAAGTAATCAATAAAGTGAACGTGCATAAATAAATCAATTAATGTGTGAAAATACACCAATATAAATGGGTATGTAAAAAATACAACACACATATGGCATCAACAATCACTAAAGTGCTGGATGTAGTTCATGTGCATATAAATAAGTGAGGCTTACCAGAAGCTTTTTGACCACAATCAATGTGTGCCTTAGTATAATAAACAGCTCCAATCCTGGTCTCTCATCAAGTGCAAGGAAGCCTCTCAGCCAGATGAGCACTGCTTCCAGATCAATCCATATAGCTTCACCTCTCATAAGCATGGAGCCAGAAGAAAGAAGCTAGCCATAGTGAAGTCCTGCATATAAAATAACTATTTATTTGAAAATATTGCACTTACAAATGCTTGTATAAAGAAAGCCAGTACTGAGCTCCGCATATGGGTAAAACATCTAACTGCCATTCCAAAATGACAGCGATGGGCCGCGCATGCACAGTATCCTTGTGCGTTGTACATCCTACCTCCGCCCTATGCGTTTCATCATACAACATCATCAGGGGCCATGGACGTATGCGCTAAACCCTCCTTATATAGGGCCACCCACAGGGAAGATCTGGGACATCTTAATCAATGCAGAGCTTGTGCTGCTTTCGCATTGAAATTTTATGTGCAGCTCCGAGGGACTCAGCCTATCGGGTGCACACCATCTAGTGGTTATACAGCAATCTAGTTAAAACAAGGACCTATATATAATTATACACATAGAGCACCCACAGCAAAAAAGCCTATAGTGTCAGAAATATATACCGGCAAAAAAACAAAATCAAAATAGAAACAGGAAATATAATTAATAATGAAAAGTACTGCACTTCATAGTACTGCCCTGTAATAGGAGGTGGAGAGCTCAGGACTCTGGAAAACACCTCCCCCTTCTCTAAACTTCACAGTCCTTATTGAACTCCTGCTGTGCTGATGCACAGTTCAGCGGAGGAGCGGGACCTCAAACAGCCTTTCTCATGCAGGATACCGCGTCATCCCTGATGACCTCAGATGGCACCCCAGGATGCCATGGTATCCTGGTTGAAAACAGCTGATATAGAGGTTGGAATAAATAGTGCAACCTCAGTGTTTGTTGATGATAACAAGCTGTGCAGGGCAATAACTTTGCTTACAAGAAGACTTTGGTAAAATAGAGGGGTGGGCAGTTGCATGGCAGATGAGGTTTAATATGAACAAGTATGGTTATGATCTTAGGAGCTAAAAATATGTATGCAACATACTCTTTAGGAGGAGAACCTCTGGGAGAATCAAGGATGGAAAAAAGATCTGGGGGTCCTTGTAGACAATAGACTCAGCAATAGCATGCAATTTCAAACTACAACTAGGAAGGCTAGTAGATTAATATCATGTATTAAAAATGGTATTAACTCAAGAGTTAAAAATGTAATCCTACCACTGGTTTGACCTCATCTTGAGAATGCAGTTCAGTTTTTGTCGCTAATCCTCAGGAAGAATGTCCCTGAACTGAAGAGAGTTCAGAGAAGGGCAACAAAATGATTAAGGATATTGGAGGACCTCCGTTTTGGAACAACTAAACAAATTAAAAGAAAAGTATGGGAATCATTTTTTTAAAATCATACTTACCTAGGTGGATGCAGCATTGGTCTGATAATGCATCTGTCCCCTCCAGCTCTAACACTGAGAACCAATATAAGAAAAACCCCTATTAGTGGGACTTTGAAGGTAGTGGTACAGAACACACTCTTAGTTTGTCTTTTTTTTTAAATTAGAAAGTTTGTAGAGCTGGGTCCCTCCCAATGAGGGATCTATCAGTCCAATTGGTCTGTGGAGTCTCCGTTGGGCTTCAAATGTTGCAGGATCGACCGCACATTCCCCAATGTGGATAGTGCCTGGATGGAGACACGTCCCGCCCGCACACGTGGCTGTTCTGGCTCAACGGAGACCCCATAGACCAATTGGACCGACATATCCCTCATTGGGAGGGACCAAGCTCTACAAACTCTCAGGGGCCCTTCAGGAGCAAAAACCCCAGAAAAAAACTGGGAGAAACAGTTTTTCTCCCCCCCAGGACGAGGAAAGTATTAAGGAGGTTCTGACCTGGATTCTCTCGCCACACCAATATAGAAGCACCCATATGATCTTTTGCTGTTATGTCTACTTACTGACAAAAACTGCCTTTGCACATGATCGTCTCAAAGGACACATTGAGACACTGACGAGTTTAAGTAAACACTTTCTGCAAATAAGCCCCTGACGAAAAACTTGAACCTGAAACGCGTCGGGCTCTTCTCCTTTTGCATAGGACTGTGGAATGTAACTTACTCCTGTATATTTTCAACAATTGGTTTGTGCAATATATGCTGTGATTATCTCCTGTTTTTAACAGATGATTGACTTCTGTACACACATTTTCTTCATTGATGTATGTCATTTTATGTATGGATCAATGTGCGTAATAAATTTCTAATTAAAAAAAAAAAGACAAACTAAGAGTGTGTTCTCTATCCACTACCTTCAAAGTCCCACCAATAGGGGTTTTTCTTATATCATTTCAATTGGGATAGGTGGTGGTTACAGATGGGCAGTGCTTCCCTGGGAAACTCCACATACTAACACTGAGAACCGAGCGATCAAACACCACTGATCACTGGGCTCTCAGGACTCCCCGAGAGAGAGCTGGTGAGTGTCAGTCAGCAGATTTCTGTTCTGCCCCCCCCATGCTCACTGGAGTGCTGAGCTGTGGAGGGGACAGGAGCGGCCAGCTCGGGTGCTGGTCCAGGCATGTGGGTGGATCCTGACCATATGGTCACGATCTTGGCCTAGTCTGGGCCAGCTCTGTGATGCCAGCCGACAGCGGGCTTCAGGTGATTCGTGTTGTTTGAAAATTGTCTTTTTATATGTGACATTCAATTTTAAAAGCAATGTAGTTCCTCACGTACACTGACCAAAAATTCATTCAAAAGCAATTGAAAATGAACATCAATTTGACTCCATTAATGATTAGAAAATCAAATTAATGTTTTTAACCACTTCAATACTGGCCACTTTCAACCCCTTCCTGCCCAGGCCAATTTTCTACTTTCAGCACTTTGAATAGCGATTGCGTGATCATGCAATGCTGTACCCAAACAAAATTTTTATCATTTTTTTAAACAGATAGAGCTTTCTTTTGGTGGTATTTAACCACTTGCCGACCAGGCCATAGCCGAAAGATGGCTACAGCGCAGTTGGCTAATTCTGGGAGGGCGTCCATGGATATCCTCCCAGAATCATGCTCCTGGGGTGCGCACCCAGAAATGTCAGTAACTGTTGGGTCTCCCAGACCAGGCGTGTCACAGATCAGGGTAAAGGGCCAATGACAGCGGCCCTTTACCATGTGATAACTGGATGGAGTGATCACTTGTAAACAAACTGGAGCATTTCAGGTTCGGCTCCTCCCCTCTCCTCACGCTGATCGCACAGTGTGTGAGTAGAGGAGGGAGCGGGTGCAGCAGAGCTGTGGGCTGGATCTTAAGTGCCCACACAGCTGATCTGTGCCCACCCCTGACTCATCCATTCATCCCTGGCTCACCCAGTCCTGGCTTATCCATCCCTGGCTCACTCAATACCTGTTCATCCATCCCTGACAGGCCCATCCCTTGCTCACCCAATCCCTGGCTCACCCATGCCTGGCTCATCCATCCCTAGCTCATCCAGCCCTGGCTCATCCATCCCTGGCTCACCCATCCCTGGATCATCCATCCCTGTCTCGCCCATCCCTACCTCACCCAATCCCTGGCTCACCCATCTCTAGCTCATCCATCCCTGGCTCACCAATCCCTGGCTCACTCATTCCTGGCTCACACATCCCTGGCTCATCCATCCCTGGCTCATCAATCCCTGGATTATCCATCCTTGGTTCACCCATCCCTAGCTCACCCAATCCCTGGCTCACCCATTCCTAGCTCATCCATCCCTGGCTCACCCAATCCCTGGCTCACCCATCCCTGGCTCATCCATCTCTAGCTCATCCATCCCTAACTCACCCAATCCCTGGCTCACCCATCCCTGGCTCATCCAAACCCTGGCTCACCCATCCCTGGCTCATCCATCCCTGGCTCATCTGTCCTGGCTTACTCATCCCTGGCTCATCCATCCCTAGCTCATCTGTCCTGGCTCACCCATGCCTGGTGTATCCATCCCTGGCTCATTGATCCCTGGCTCACCAATCCCTGGTGTATCCATCCCTTGCTCATTGATCCCTGGCTCATCCATCCATGGCTCACCCATTTATCTCTGGCTCACCTATTCCTGGCTCATTCATCCCTGGCTCATTCATCCCTGGCTCACCCATCCCTGGCTCTTCCATCCTTCCCTGGTTCACCCATGCTCCATCCCTGGCTCATCCATCCACATTCATGCACATCCATGCTCCATCCCTGGCTCATCCATCCACATCCATGCTCCATCCCTTGCTCATCCTTCCACATCCACGCTCCATCCCTGGATAATCCGTCCACATCCATGCTCCATCCCTGGCTCGTCCATCCACATCCATGTTCCATCCCTGCCTCATCTATCCACACCCATGCCACTACATTGCCCATCAGTGCCTCACAAATGTGTAATAGTCAAATTAGATTTGAGATGTATGTCCCTAGAATGCCTGATGGTGCTCCCTGCATGTTGGGTCTCTGTATGGGGCCAGGCTATGGAAAAGTCTCACACATGTGGTATCACCATATTCAGGAGGAGTAGCAGAATTTATTTTGGGGTGTCATTTTTACTATGTACATGCTATGTGTTAGAAATATCTTCTAAATAGAGTTGAGCGAACCCGAACTGTAAAGTTCCGGTTCATCCCGGACTTTAGGGTGTCCGTGTCCCGAACCCGGACATTTGAGAAAAAGTCTGGGTTCGGGTTCAGGTATTTTTTCGCGCCTGTTGAATAGCTGCAGGGCAGCCAATCAACAAGCGTTTCACTTGTTTGCCCTTAGAAGCCATCACAGCCATGCCTACTAATGGTATGGCTGTGATGGCCAGTGCATCATGTGACCCAGCCTCTATATAAGCTGGAGTCACGTAGTGCTGCATGTCACATCATCTCATACTAGTGTAGGGAGAGGATGCTGCTGCTGCTGTGAGGGACAGATTAGCTTTAGAAAATCATCTCATACTGGTGTAGGGAGAGGATGCTGCTGCTGTGAGGGACAGATTAGCTTTAGAAAATCTGTTAAAAACAGTGATTTATTGGTGGGTGGGTGCTAGAGGAGATTTTTGTTTCCTAGAGTACATTTTGTTTGCTAAGCAAAGTGCCTCATATAAAACCTAAGCAATTTTTCTGTTTGTTAGGTGGGCGTTTGCAGCCATTTTTGCAAGTGGGACACTACTTTAATCGTGTTCTGTTAGTTCAGTTGGCAACATTTTGGCATATTTAAATACTGCTTTTACATTGCAGTTAGACAAATTAAAAAACATTTTTTTCTTTTTCTGCAAAATATTACATTTGCAGCCAGCGGGGTGTTTCTTGCACAAAATTAAAAAGTGCGTCTAACATTGCTGGTTTAAAAAAAAAAAAAATATTCTAAATACTACATTTGCGGCCAGCGGTGCATTTCTTGCATGAAAATAAAAAGTGCGTCTACATTGCTGGTTTTAAAAAAATATATATTCTAAATACTACATTTGTGGCCAGCGGTGCATTTCTTGCACAAAAATAAAAAGTGCATCTAAATTGCTGGTTTAAAAAAAAAATATTCTAAATACTACATTTGCGGCCAGCGGGCATTTCTTGCACAAAAATAAAAAGTGCGTCTACATTGCTGGTTTAAAAAAAAAATATTCTAAATACTACATTTGCGGCCAGTGGTGCATTTCTTGCACAAAAATAAAAAGTGTGTCTACATTGCTGGTTTAAAAAAAAAAAACAATTCTAAATACTACATTTGTGGCCAGCGGTGCTTTTCTTGCACAAAAATAAAAAGTGCATCTACATTGCTGGTTTAAAAAAAAAAATATTCTAAATACTACATTCGCTGCCAGTGGTGCATATCTTGCACAAAAATAAAAAGTGAGTCTACATTGCTGGTTTAAAAAAAAAAACAATTCTAAATACTACATTTGTGGCCAGCGGTGCATTTCTTGCACAAAAATAAAAATGCGTCTACATTGCTGGTTTAAAAAAAAAGAATAATAAATAGTGCTCCATACTACATTTGTACCTTGCTGTGCATTTCTTGCACAAAATTAAAAAGTGCGTCGACATTGCTGGTTAAAAAAAAAAAATAGTTCTACATAGTACATTTGCACCTTGCTGTGCATTCCTTGCACAAAATTAAAAAGTGTGTCGACATTGCTGGTTTGGTTGGTTGGGAGATGGCGCTGTGATGCCGTCCCTCGGAAGTTCAGCCCCCCTCCTCCTTCTCCCAGCGCCGGGTCAATGAGAAAGCACAGCGTGCTTCGCATATGAGCAGTATGGAAACACTGCTGGTTTCCCTTCTGATGAATGTCAGTGGCAGCACCCGAAGCTGATCTGAAAATCAGTTGGGGTGCTGACCTCACAGGCTCCATGACAGGTAAGTGTCTATATATTAAAAGTCAGCAGCTACAGTATTTGTAGCTGCTGACTTTTTATTTTTTTTCCCCCTGGCGGAACACCGCTTTAACAAACAGTCAAAGAGCTTTAGAGCAAGCCATAATGGATGTCTCTAGCTATTTCTGCTTTGCACTAAGGCTCCATTAACACCTAGTCAATTTGAATCATGGGCAGAATTGCCACGATTCTGCCCACAATTCCACAATCACGGCAAAATGCGGGTCACGTTTGCGATGACATTATTTATCAATGGCACCCCATCACCTCAATCACACAGATAATTGCGGGATGCGTGGTGCCCAAAAGAAGTTCCGGAATGGCTGGTGATTCTGTCTGTGATTCATATTGTCTAGGTGTGAATACAGCCTAAGACATCAAGATCACAAAAAAGACACAGCATTAGTGTTTCAGTCAATTTCTAAAAGCTTCAAGTAACTGTTCTGAGTTTACATTTGAAGACTTGCTGGCTTCCAAGATTCTGTTCTCCACAGAAAGTAGTGGAAAAAGTTGGGATTTCATTGCCTCTGTTGTGAAATTGAAAAGATTAACTTTTCCACGATACATATAGCTAGTAAGGACTTGTTTTGAAGTACTTTCGATGCTTGTTTGGAAAACGTAATATTTTATTGTTCAGATCCTGGGCAAAGGTTCACTTTAAAGTAGAACTATGGTCAAAACTTTTTTTTTCATTTTGGATAGAGCAAGGGAGAGTTATTATAACCCCTGCCAGATTTTTTTGTTCACCGGATGTGTCACATTGTGGAGATTCCCCTTCACTTCCTGTCAAATAGCCAAAGCATAAGTGAGAGAAAATCCCTGCAAATTAAGGGGATTCCTTGGGGACCCCCAGGTCACCAGAACTAGTGTCCCCATTGGAAGATTTCCCCTCTATTACTTTTCCTGGGACAGCCCAAAATCTGTGATTTTATTTTACCTTCACTTTCAGTGATAATGGTAAACAGGACAAATAGAGAGGCTGAAGACAGCAATAAAAACTGACAAGTGTTTTAATCTCTCTCCACTCTATCCAAAACTAAAAAAAAGATTTGCCTTTAGTTGTACTTTAAGATATATATATAGTTCAAAGAAACACAGGGTGAGGTGCACATCAACGCCAAAGTCTGTGCCAGCAATCAGACCCTCCCATGAGTCCAATAATAAAGAAAGTTCAAAGGATTGCTGCACAAGAATGTATTGTATCCACATGTAAAATCACATACAGGCTGTCGTGTGTTACAAAGTACGGTTTATCCATTGTAGCCCGAAACCGTACTTTGTAACACACGACTATATATATAGTGGCATGGGTGGTGTTTAGCTCTTGTGGTAAATACATTTTAATTCCACAAAAGCTTTGAGTCATAGTGAAAACAGTACAATAAATGAGCTCAAACCAAACGACAATAGTAAGGTAACAGCTGTAGCCATATGAACAGTATAAAAGAGGAATGGACAAACAGCAGTACAAACAAGAGCATACTAGACTGATTGGGTATTAGTGAGGTGAATCGATTACGCATGAGTGTTTTAGGACAAGTTTCAGTTGTCTAGAATGTCATAGGGTGTCTAGGGATGATAAACAGCAAAGGTATGGCAATTAGAGGGTTCACACTTAGTGGCAAGTCTAGGGAGCGAATTGTTCAACCCTGACTACCTTAGTTGCACAGTAAGCTTTGTTGAGGCACAATGGATGCAGTACAATAGGTGAACTCTAGTCGAGCAGTTACGGTATGGAAGCATCTGTGAACCTGTGTATCAAATAAAAGAGGGCACCTCATGCAGCAGTACACTTACATGAAATAAAAGCTGATTGAATACTGAAGGAATAGGCACACTAAATGAGAGCAAATGGAGATAGATTTCAAAAAATGGAGTTTAAGAGGGTATCAGGGAATGCTGAGCAACTAAAGTATGACCGATAAAAGGATCGCTTTAAATAGTGAGACCATTAAGGGGATTACTTGACTTAGATTACCATAGTTTATTAGCTTGGGGTACTGTTTTCCACCGTGACTAGAACAAGGTGGGGGTACCTTGGGAAGGGAAAGGGTTAAGGGTGGGGGGGGGGAGTGGGATACAAAGGGAAAACAGGGAAAGGGTTTGACCAGCTGCATTTCTAAATTGTAGGTAGTATTTTATATGGGGATTCGCTATGGGGCCGCCTGTATCTCCTTATATTGGTCAGATTGTTTGTATTCTATCCAGCACATCCAGGTTTTGTGGAATGTGGAGATATTCTCTGAGGCGATGGCTATTAATTCTTCCATGTCCTGAGTTTTATTAAGCCTGATGAACCACTCTTTAAGTGTGGGTGCTCTTTTTTGTTTCCAGAGAACAGGGATACATGATCGGGCAGAATTGATCATGTGCATAGCTAAGGATTTCCTGTATAGACCTTTCATGCCCTTGGAGTAGTTGAGGAGGTATTGCTGTGCTGTGCATTCTAATGGTTGTGTGGTGACTTTGCAGACAATTTCGTGCACAGCAGACCAATACGGGGCTATTCGGGGGCATTCCCACCAAATGTGAGTCATCGTGCCCGAATGTGATTCACATCTCCAACAGGTGTCCGGAACTTTAGGAAATATTTTGTGGAGGATAAGTGGCGTTCTGTACCACTGGGTGAGTACCTTGTAATTATGTTCTTGTGAGGAAACATTGGTAGTACCCTTTAATGCAGTTAAACAGACTGATTCCCATTGGGTGGGCGATAAATCCTGGTCAGCCGGAAAGGCCCAGGCCCTGATAATAGGGCCAAGGGCGCTCCGGTCCACCGAGGATAAAAGAGAGTAAATAGTTGCAATGAGGTGTCTTTGAGGGGGACCAAGGCAAAGTCTTTCGAATTCGGTTACAGGCCTACTAAAGGCTGTCCTGATCTTGGGGTCGTTGAGGTAATGTCTGGTTTGGAGATATGCCCAGAGGGGCAGCTGAGGCAGTTGGTAAGTCTCTGAAAGCTTCTTGCTAGAGCGAAAGGAGCCGTTCTGGAAAAAGTGAGTTGCCCTAAGGTTGAGTATTGTGTTGGGGAGGGAACAGCTACTCCCCTGTCCAGGAGGGAAATCAGGATTGTCTTTAATGGGGGTGAGAGGACTTGGCCAGGAAGTTATCTTAGAGTTCTTGGAAACCTCCTGAAGGGAAGATATCAGGGGGGTGATTAGGATGTGGTCTTTGGCCATCAAAGATCTCCTCCCCTCGTGTGTCCAGGCGAGGTAGTGGAGAGGAGAGTCAGTAATTCGATTTTCAAGATTGACCCAGTCTTTGTGGGTTGAGTGAATGTGGTGGTCTACTACTCTAGTTAAAAGGGCAGCTTGATGATATTTTTTAAAGTCGGGAAGACCGATACCACCCATGGACTTGGGGGCTGTGAGACGGGATAAACTAATCCTGGGCGGGGATTTCTTCCAAATAAAGGCGTTCAATTTGGAGCGTAAGAAGAGAAAGAATGAACCCGGGAGGGCAATGGGGATGGCCTGAGCCAGGTAGAGAAATCTAGGTAGGGTAGTCATTTTGATTGCGGCCACTTTACCAAACCAAGAGATGGCAAGCCCTGACCAGTCTTCCAAGTCCTTGGTACATCTCTGTAGGAAGGGGTGGTAATTTAGAGTGTATATGTCTCCGAGTTTGGCTGGGAGTTTAATCCCCAAGTAGGGAATCTCCGTGGTGCGCCATTCAAAGGGAAAAGAGGACTCACAGGAATGAGATAAGGGGGCTGATAGGGTCACATTTAGAGCATGGGATTTTTTGAAATTTATTTTAAAATTGGAGAATTCACTAAATTTATTAAATTCTTTTAGTACACTGGGGAGAGAAATCAGTGGTTTGGTGAGGAACAACAATATATCGTCCGCAAAGGCAGCAAGTTTATAGTTTTTATTCCCCACATGAATTCCTGTGATATCAGGGTTCAAATTGATTTTTCTTAATAGGGGGTCGAGAGAGAGAATAAATATAAGAGGGGAGAGGGGGCAACCCTGCCTGGTCCCATTTCTGACCGAGAAGGCGTCCGACAGGCAACCGTTGACCCTGACCCTGGCACAGGGATTCGAATATAGGCTGAGGATGCTGTTAAGCATAAATTCTCCCAGCCCAATGTTTTTCAGTGTATGTGCCATGAAATCCCAGGCCACCCTGTCGAACGCCTTCTCGGCGTCAGTGGACAGAAAAAAGCCTTCTGTGTGGGTTGCATTAAGCCAGTGATTGAGGTTTAGGGCCTTGATAATGTTGTCACGGGCTTCTCTTCCAGGCACAAAGCCTGCTTGTTCAGCGGAAACAAGAGAAGGTAAGAGGGGTTGTAATCTACTGGCAAGGATCTTTGCAAAGATTTTAATGTCCGAATTTAACAGGGAAATGGGTCAATAATTTTCGGGTAAGGAGGGGTCTTTCCCTTGTTTTGGTATCACTGTAATGTGGGCCTCCAATAAATCTTTCGGTGGAACGGGGGAATTGGCCAAGGAGTTAAAGGCTTTGCAAAAGTGGGGGGCTAGAATATCGGAAAATGTCTTGTAGTATATGTTAGGAAGGCCGTCTGGGCCTGGACATTTGCCTGGTTTCAGGGACTTAATAGTGTGTAAGTACTCCTTGGGGGCAATGGGGCTTTCCAAAGCGGAAATGTCATCTGAAAGTTTAGGGATGTTCGCCTCTGTGAGATAGCGCCTAATAAGTTGGGTGCGGGGGGAGTCAGGGCCAGTCTGGTGGGTATCGGATGGCAGATTGTAGAGTTTGGTGTAAAACTCTGCAAAGGAGTTAGCAATTTGTCTGTTGTCTAGGATTTTCCGCCCCAACCGGTCCTGAAGAAAGGGAACATTGGCCTTAGTCTTCCTGCCCTGTAAAAGTCTGGCCAGGAACTTGCCATTTTTGTTGGCATGTTCGTAGAACAACTTGGAAGTTAGCAAGTATTTTTTCCTCGTTTGGGTCTCAAGTTCTTCAAGTAGGGCTTTCCTTGTCTGTGTGAGCTCAGTGTAAGTGGAGGAGGCGTGGGATTGTTTGTGGGATAGTTCTAATTTGCGGATTCGAGCTATGAGGTCATTAATTTTGGCCTGTTTGATTTTTTTGGTGTGGGCTGAAAGTGCTATACATTTGCCTCGTATGGTGCATTTGTGGGCTAACCAGACCGTGAGCTCTGAGGTTGCTTCTGGAGTATTTATGTCGAAGTAAGTTTCCAGATCTGACTGCAATTGGGTTTTAAGTGAAGGATCCGTCAATAAGAAATTGTTTAACCTCCATGTCTTATCTATGGTGTTTTTCTGTGGGAATCTTAATGTTAGGGTGACAAGGTTATGGTCTGCCAGAATGGCGGGTTCGATGGTTGCGGAGTGTAGGTGTTGGATGTCGTTTTGAGATAGAAATAGATAATCTAAGCGAGAATATTTCTGGTGAGGGGGGGAGAAAAATGTGAAGTCTTTGACATTAGGATGGAGGGATCTCCAGGTGTCCAACAGGGACAGGGAGCTGAGTTGTAGCTTGATTTGTTTGAGGGCCCAGTACGGCAGGGAAGAGGAGCCAGAGGAAGAATCAAGGTTCGGCTGGAGGGGGACATTAAAGTCCCCCCCCCAGAAGAACCATCCCCTCATGAAATGGGATCAGCTTGTCAAATGTGTCACGGAAAAAGGTAACCTGGTGGCGGTTTGGGGCATATAAATTCACCAGGGTGACAGGCCTGTCATAAAGTGTGCCCTTAACAAATAAGAATCTGCCATTAGGGTCAGCTAGCTGATCTTTAAAGGAAAATCTTTAGAGACTAAGATGACTACACCTTTGGATTTGGAGATATTGGAAGAAGCATGAAATATAACTGGAAAGCGATTATCTGAGCATTTAGGGATAGAGGGACCCTTGAAATGTGTCTCTTGTATGAAGGCTATTTGAGCGCGGAGCCTGTGTAGCTCTCTGAGGGTCAAAGAACGTTTCTCGGGTGTGTTTAGCCCTCTCACGTTCACAGAGACTACTTTAAGGGTGTTGCAGTTGGGCATCATCAGAGATAGGAAAGCAGCTGGTCACGGGTTGGGGGTAGTGGAAGGTAGGGAAGATGGGGAGGACAGGGATTGGTAAGGATGCGGCAAGGGGGGAAGGGGGGATGGAGGGTGTTTGGGGTAGGAAATAGAGGGTGGGTGGGACGGTGGTTGAAAGAACCGTCTCACTAGAAACACCTCTAGGGGTACAGTCTGGGTAATCCGGGCTGAAGAGGGGGTTAGTGGACCAACACGGGGGGAGACGGCCACCAATAGGGGGAGACAAAAAAGTAAAAGAAAATTGTGGTACTCGGCTAGGGGAGTACAATCAAAAGCGAACAAGGTAACAATAGGTCTGAACTTAAACCAAAACTTAAGCCGTTAAACTTAACATATAACCTTCGGTTGAGGCCTCAACCATTGTGCTGTGTGAGACATAGGGGAAAGCAACGCAAGGGAGAGGCCTCCCTTCACAAATGATAGCTATCGGAGGAGGGGGAAGGAGGGGGGAGCCAACGACCGAACATTCGAGACCGGACCGAGCCCAGGAACTCAAGTCCCGGACACGGCACGGGCCGGCGGGCAACTCCCTGGAGCACCGAAACCCACCCCCCGGAGAAGCCGGAGACCGAGGGATCCAGGCCCCAGCACGGCCATGCTCTCCCCCCCCCCGTCCCCCATGTTAAACCATGCAACAGCAAATAAACTTGGTAAAGGTGCGTTCATGGAGAACCTGCAGAAATGAGGATAGGGATACAGATAAGTCAAGAGTATGGAGGGGAGGGGAGGGGGAAGAGGGAGATAAGGCAGCAGAGTCAGAAAAAAGGGGGGAGAAAAGAAGCAAAGTAAACAGAGGGACAGTGTGGAGCAGACTAAAATGAAATCGTAGACATATTCCCAATACATTAAGTGAAGGAGAAAGATGCATGGACCATACAGCATAACCCAGTTGCGAACTCTTTAGTCTGTGCATAAGTCCTCAGAGTGAGGTGTAGCCACCCTGGGTCAACCGGATTGCTATAAGAAGTGACAAGTAGTGTGAAACTTGAGCGACCAAGGCCCGTGGCTTCCGAGGTGATTGTCTCTGTGGTACAGGGTCCTGGTCTGAAGCGTGAAGTCTGATTTAGCTCAGTCCGGTGACGGACCATTGTGGTCTGCTGTAGGAGTAGAAAGCGCAACGAAGAGAGGGGGGAAAGAGAAGACATCAAGGGGAGTAAAGGTGGAAGGTAGACTTATCTGTAGTCGCGCTATGCCAGTCAGTTCTCAGCGGGAGGATCCTCAGCCGGAGCCGGGATCGGAGCTGAGCCCGGTCCTCTTCTGGTGCGCCTGTAAGGAGTCATGTTGGAGCGCCGGCCTGGCGTGCGAATGTCCACCAGGGCAGGAGCAGGGTCAGACCATGCGGGTGGGATAACAAACTCCTGATACCAGTCTGGCACAGGGATGTCAGCGAGGCCCGTGAAGTCATAGAACTGGGGCAGATCCGCTGGGGTGTGAAGCGTGAAGGAACGACCGTTTATGGTGACACAAAGGCCAAAGGGAAACTTCCACTTGTATATAATCCGGCGCTCCCTCAGAGCAGAGAGGATTGGACGTAAGGCTCTTCTGTGCCCCAGGGTAATCCGTGAGAGGTCCTGAAAAATCTTGACGTTGGTGTCATTAGAGCGAATCTCCTCCTGATCCCTGGCTCTGGTTGCAATCTCCTCCTTAATCTTGTAGTTTGCAAAACAACAGATAATGTCCCGTGGAGGGTCTCCATCTCTGCCTCTAGGCCTCAGGGCCCTATGGGCACGGTCAAACTCGATCGGGGTGTCCTGTGGCCGTTCAATAAGGTTGTTAAATAGTGACTGGAGGGCCATCGGTATCTGGTCATGCTCCACTGTCTCCGGGATGCCCCGAATTCGGAGGTTCTTCCTGCGCCCTCGGTTGTCCAGGTCCTCCAGGCGACGTTGCATATCAATCATGTGCAGTTGGTATTGTGCACCATGCTGACGGAGTTCCCTTATGTCCTCGTCATGGCGGCCCGCCGCGCGCTCCACCTCTTCGAGCCTATCTGAGACCCCCCTCAACTCGTCTTTAAGCTCAAGGACAGCCTCGGTAAGTGCTCCTTTGATGTCCGAACCGATATTCTGGAGATCGGTCATCTTGGGGACCTGCTGGATCAAGTCCAGAAGTCTGTCCTGGTTCAGAGCATGAACCAGTTGGGATGGGGGATCCTCCGGCCTGCGCGCCATGCCTGCGGATTTCTTTGCTGTCCCAGAGGTGGAGGCCTCGGCGGTCCTTGGTGGTTGCGACCGGAACAAATCCGGGAGATTGCGACTGGACTGTGTTGGTGGGGTTTGTGAGAAGGACAACTGACGCCCTATTTTTCCCATAGCCGATGAGAACCAGCAAAATAAGCCTTAAGTCTCCCCCTTGGTGCCGGAGCTCTCGGTTTAGGCTGCTATCTCGACCACGCGTCAGGCCACGCCCCGGTAAATACATTTTAGTGAGTTCATGCTAGCCAGGATGTTTGAGGGCATGATAGCCCATGTTTATTAAAAGAAAGTTCAAAGGTAACACAGAAATCTTCCCTCACAGGGGGGTTCCAACACTGTTGTATAGCTCAGCCTCCTGCTGCTGGCATAAATAATATTCAACCGTCCTGGCTTATAAAGGATATCTAGCCATCCTGGCTCATAAATGAAAGATAGCCCACCTGGTTTGTAACTGAAATCAGCCCTCCTGGCTGATAAGCGATCATCCACTGCATGATCACAGGTGTCCTCTGCCTCCTTGCAGACGTGGTAGACCTGACTGCCTCCTGCAGTCTTTGACATCTGGAGACCGCCTGTCTCCCTCTCTGGACCAATCTCCCAGTGTGTGTGACACCGAACCTTGGTCCTGACTTCTCTTATCATAATCGGTGTCCTGGCTAAATCTAAATCCTGGACTCAGGATTGGGGATTTCATCCCACCCGGATCTCCAGGTCCCGAAATGGACTTTACGAAATGAGGAATCTGAAAGGCCAGTTTCCTCCCAAATAAGCAAATCCCCTGGAGCCCCTCAAACTGCAAGGTTGAGAATCCGGTTTCCTCCTGCTGAAGGGAGGTATTCTCTCACACTCCCACCAGACATCTAGGTACGTTCCAAGAGACTCTCCGCAACATCAACAATCTGCTGGGGTGTCAGGAAAGATTCTATGGAGGGTCCAAGGGTCCCTATACCACCGAGAGAGGATTTTAACATCTTTTTCTTGTGAGTGGCAGGATATAGAGGATTTATGGGTGAAATGAAAAGCGGTTTGCCACTCTTCCCCTGAAACTTCAGTCCCCAAGTCCCTTGACCATAACCTAGTGTATGTTGGTATTTCTGTGTGTGTGAGAGCCTGGAGCAGACCGCATAGTGAGGAGAGTAGATGTCTGGGTGTTTCATGTAGAATGCTTAAGGGTTCAAATTCTATGAGGGGTCAGTGTGTTTGTGAGGAGTGAAAACGTTGTTTTGTAAAAGAAAAAATATGAATGGACGTCAGCCAATTGCGGGGGGGGGGGGGGGG
>BLSH010277613.1:196736-207527 GCA_018402905.1 Glandirana rugosa
CCCCCCCCCCCCCCCCCCCCCCCCCCCCCCCCCCCCCCCCCCCCCCCCCCCCGGAGTCGTTATTTTTCTGTTTTTTTTTCCCTTTGTTTCTTTTATTTTGAAAGCCACAAGACAACTGGATAGTCAATATCCGATAGTAGACAAAAACACTATTACTTCTGACTTACAATCGTAATACCGAATGCTGGTTGTCTTCAAAGGCAGGTTAAAATGAAGAATTTTAAATGTTATGCAATGTGTTGCAATGTGTTCTTTAGTGGAATGCAATATAAGACATATTTGATTGTATCCCTTGACTGATATATGATCAATTCATGTAATCAATAAAAAAAAAAAAAACATTTGATCTGAATTTCAATTTGAATTTTGGACATTCGGACAAATTTCGTTTCGTTATTTGGAATATTTGGTAAACTTTGTTTATACTGTAATTCGGAGATTCGGATATATCCAAAAATTTGTCTGAATATTAATTCGTAACAAAACCGCACATGTCTAGAAAAGACGCACCAGAATTGCATGGCTGTATATCCCAGAGTTCAAGCATCTCCTTCAGTGCTTTGGTTACAAACCAGCCCCTTGATTCCCAACCCAAATTCTTTCTGAGGACTTTCATGATCCTGGAAATGCATAGAGACTCACTTGCTGTGACTTGAGAAGTTGCACGGTTTAACCAAAGCTCCCCCCAGCCGGGTGCTGTACTTCTATCCAACTTCTCAGGGTCTACAACAGCGAGTTTACCAATGACCATGTCTCTCTGCCACTCCTGTTCAACATTACTTTTTAAAGTCCTGGACAAAATCTCTGCTGTGTGTTCGCCCTTATCAGGTCCTTCTTTCTCTTGAGATTTAACCTCTGCAGCAGCCACCACACCTTCAGCTACAGGCTGTTCTGCAGCCCCCCTGCTGACACAGCAGAGACAGTGTCCACCTTATTTTTGTGCATAAAAGCCTTTGCTATTAAGCAGATCATATATTTATCCCAACTATCCTAATCCATTGCATGTGTGCTCCCTTCACCAGTACTCCTCAGCACCGATCCATCTGCCCAAGGAGACACGTGCAAACATACAGGCTTAGCTGCAGACTTATTACACAAGTCACTGTGAATCATGTCAGACTTCGGTAACACAGGCTTTAACCACTTCAGCCCCGGAAGGATTTCCCACGTTAGGACCAGAGCACTGCATCACTTTAACTGACAATTGTGCGGTCATGCAACGTTGTACCCAAACTAAATTTGCGTCCTTTTTTTCCCACAAATAGAGCTTTCTTTTGGTGGTATTTGATCACCTCTGCGTCATTTCTGATCACCGCTATAAACAAAAAGGAGTGGCAGTTTTGCAAAAAAAGCAATATTTCTTACTTTTTGGTAAAATACAAATCCAATAACAAATATAAAAAAACACTTTTTTCATCGGTTTTGGCCGATTTATATTCTTCCTCATATTTTTGGTAAAAAAAAAAAATCGCAATCAGCGTTTATTGATTGGTTTGCGCAAAAGCTGCTATGGAATGATGAAAATTATTTTCATGGGGTTTTTATTTTTTTTATTTTTTACTAGTAATAGTGGCGTTCTGCGATTTTTAACGGTACTGCGATATTGCGGTGGACATGTCGGGCCATTTTGACACTTTTTTGGGACCATTGGCACTTATACAACGATCAGTGCTATGAAAATGCACTGATTACTGTGTAAATGCCATTGGCGGTGAAGGGGTTATCCTGGAAGGGGTGCTCTAAGGATTAACTGTGTTCCCTCAGTGTGTTCAAACTGTATGGGGGCTGGGCTGACGGGGGGGTGATCACGGCTTCCATATACAGGAGGCCTGTGATCACAGCCCTTCCCCCTCTGTCAGAAAGGAGATCCGTGTTTACATACACGGACCTCCTGTCACACACCTGATGGTGGAGTGTGGATTGTGCAGGGAACAACCACTCTTGCCCACCTGATTCAGGGACCCCTGATAGAGCAAACAGGTGGTCCGGGAGTGCTGGATGGTCACTGATGTGCGTGTGTGAGATCTCAGAGTGGTCTTGCAGATCAGAAGAGTGGTGGTATAGGCTGGGTCGGCAACTGGCTGGCGGTGTGATACAAGGGAGCAGGCAGAAGAATGGTCAAGCCCAAGCAAAGTTTGTAACTGGGCTGGCAGCAGAAGTACAGAGGGGTCAGACAATCGGTTGGTCATGGATAGCCGGGGGTCGGTGCAGGCAGATAACAGCAGGTCAGGACAAGCTGGGTCTTTCAGGGAACAGGAAGGATCACAGGAACAGGATGACAGGAACAGAGCTGGGGCTCACAGATACTCAGACGCTGTAGAACGGACAGCTCTGGCTACAGGGTTCAGTCGGCTTAAATGGGCCGTTTGGCGCCAATGCCGGCACATACAGTTGAACGCACACAGGCACACGCCCGCGCACAATAGCTTCCTTACATCCCCCCCCCCCAAGGGGCAGCCTCTGGATGCCCAGCTTGCCAACTTTGGCAGGGTTGCTATCCTTAAATACTTCGATACATTCATCCGCATGAAGGTTGGCTTCGGGCTCCCAAGAGCTCTCCTCTGGGCCGCACCCCCTTCATTTCACAAGATACTGGATCCCTCCATCCCTCTTCCTGCAGTCCAGTACCGACTTGACTTTGAATTCCTCTTCCCCGTCAATCACAACAGGTGCAGGAGGAGCAATTGCTCTACTTGGGAAAGGATCCAGGGTCACCGGCTTCAGCATGGTGACGTGGAATACCAGATGTATCCACAAGGATGATGGAAGCTCGAGTTCGTACGTGACCTGATTGATCTTTCTTTTTACAGGAAAGGGGCCGATAAACCTCAGACCCAACTTCTTGGATGGGCAGGCCAGTCTTAAATTCTTTGTAGATAGCCAGACTTGGTTACCTGGCTGGAGATCCAGTTCGCTACGCTTCCTTTTGTCATAAATGGCTTTGCTCTGTTCTTGAATCTTAGCAAGCATTTCCTGCAGTAGTTTCCAATTGGTGTTGAAGAATTTGGCAGTTTTGTGTACTTCTGGTACCGCACTTTCAAATGACAAGCTGGGCAGTACTGTGGGATGAAAGCCATAATTAGACCAGAATGGCGATTGTTTAGTCGCGGAGTGAATGGAGTTGTTGTAGGCAAATTCTGCCAATGGCAGCAGTGCGACCCAATTGTTTTGTCAGAATGAGGAGAAGCAGCAGAGGTATTGCTCCAGGGTCTGATTTGTCCTCTTGGTTTGGCCGTTGGTCTGTAGATGATAGGCTGAGGAGAACGAAAAGTTTATTTCCAGAGCAGAGCAGAGGGCTCTCCAGAACCGTGACGTAAACTGTTGTCAGGAATCCCATGTAAACTGACAATCTCTTTGACAAAGATTTCTGCAGTTTGTATTGCAGTAGGGGTCCCCTTCGTCCAGAGAAAGTGTGCCATTTTGGTTAGTCAGTCAACGACTACAAAGATCATGGTGTACCCATTGGCTGGAGGCAACTCCACTATGAAGTCCATGGATATCTTAAACCAAGGCCATTCAAGTATAGGAAGTGGCTTCAACAACCCCCATGCCGTAGTTTTTTCTGTCTTGTTCCTGGCAAAGACAGAACAAGAACTAACGTATGCTTGGCAGGCCTCACCGATTAGTGGCCACCAAAAAAAAATGAAGCACGAGTTCAGTGGTTTTCAGTGTGCTAAAGTGTCCGGCTAGCTTGTGGTCGTGACAAAGTTTCAGAACAGCAGGGCTCTGTTCCTTTGGCATGAAGATTTGGTTACTGTGCCACCATAGACCATCTTTTCAAGTCAGCCCCTGATTAGATAGTCCAAAAGAGCCAGCGGAAGTTCTCCGGATCTGTGAGAGCAGGTCATCTTGGGATAGCAGGAAGTTTCTAGGCTGGAGAATAGTGTCTGGAGAGGCAGATATTCTGGGTTCAGAATACATTTGGGATAAAGCGTCGGGCTTGACATTCTTCGACCCTGGCCTGTACGTGAGATGAAATTGAGACCTGGAGAAGAAGAGTGCCCAACGGGGCTTACGTCTTTTGGCAGTCCTGAGATATTTCAGGTTTTTATGATCTGTATAGATCAGAATGGGGTGCTGGGCTCCCTTGAGCAGATAGTGCCACTCCTCAAGTGCCAACTTAATGGTGAGCAACTCCCTATCCCCCACATCATAATTCTTCTCTGGAGCCGAAAGTTTACAGGAGAAGAATGCAACAGGATGGAGTAGGGCCTTTGCCCCTTGTCTCTGGGAAAGCACAGCTCCAACAGCAGCCTCTGAGGTGTCTACCTCCAGAACATAGGGCAGGGTTGCATCCGTGTTCTTGAGGATGGGTGCGGAGGTAAAAAGTTATTTTAGAGCCTCAAAGGCTTGTTACGCCTCAGGTGTCCAGTGGAAACGCTGGCCTTGCTTCGTGAGCTGGGTAATGGCGGCGTTGATAGCAGAAAACCCCCGATGAACCTTCGGCAGAAATTATAGAATCCCACAAAGCGTTGGACCCCTTTTTTATCCACTGGCACTGGCCATTGCAGGATAGCTGAGACCTTTTGTGGATCCATCATAATGCCTGTAACAGAAAGGATCAGCCCAAGGAATGGGATACTGGAGCGCTGAAAAGAGCATTTCTCCGCCTTAGCATATAGTCTGTGTTGCCGCAAGGGGCTCAGAATACTGCAGACATGTTTGCAGTGATTTTCCAAAGATGGGGAGAAAATCAAGATGTTGTCGAGGTAAATGATGACGAAGAGATCCAGGCAGTCTCGGAAGGCATCGTTGAGGAGGTGATGGAATGTGGCCGAGGCATTGTAGAGTCCGAAGGGCATGACGAGGTACTCGTAATGTCCAAAGCGGGTTCAGAAAGCTGTTTTCCACTCCTTACCCTCCCAGATATGGATAAGATTATATGCCCCTTGGAGGTCCAGCTTGGTAAACACAGTGGTCGACCCTAGCCTCTGGAAGAGCTCCGGAACTAGCGGATATCGGTTCTTGACCGTGATTCTTCATTTAAGTCCCTGTAGTCAATGCAGGGGCGAAGCGTATGGTCCTTCTTCTGGATGAAGAATATGCTGGCCCCGGCAGGGGACGTGGAAGGCCTAATAAATCCCTTTGCTAAATTTTGTCCAAGTAAGCCTTGAGGGCTGATAGTTCCAGCTCAGACAAAGGG
The DNA here is from genome assembly GCA_018402905.1 of Glandirana rugosa. NCBI lineage: Eukaryota > Metazoa > Chordata > Amphibia > Anura > Ranidae > Glandirana > Glandirana rugosa. Next base: position 201,880 of record BLSH010277613.1, read on the forward strand.
TAGATACAGCCAAAGGGAACCTCAGTTCCAGGTAGAAGTTGAATAGGACAGTCGTAAGACCGATGTGGTGATAATTGGTCTGCGCCTTTCTTACTGAACACGTCCAGATAATCGTGATAGGCTGGAGGGACTGCTTGGCTGGTTTCCAGGTGAGGTCCAGAGTCTAAGCTTAGGAGTGAGGGGCCAATGTCCCAGGATGGGAGCAGACAGTGTTGGGTGCAGTATGCGGACGGGAACTGAATGTGCCCAGAGGACCAGTCAATGTGGGGGCAATGATCCCTGAGCCACAGAAGACCCAGGATAATGGGAAAGAGTGGGGATGTGATGGCATCAAGGACCAATAGCTCTTGGTGGCCGCCAGCTGTGGAGACAGGTATGGGAAGGGTTTCATGAGTCACCTGCCCGGATTTGATGGCTGTTCCATTGGCTAGGCAGATGGTCATCTTGTGCACCTTGAGATGCAGGGGCATCTGGTGCAGTGCTGCGAAAGCTTGGTCAACTAAGCAACTACACGCCCCAGAATCAATAATGGCCGGTACCTGGATCTTTCTTCCAGGCAGCTGCAATGAGATTAAAAGGGTCAGATGAGAGACGTTACTGGTTACAGGAGTTTCTTCCTCGTAGATCTCGCGGTGTCACTTACCGGATTTGGTGGGGCAGATCTTCACCATGTGTCCGGGCTCCCCGCAATACAGGCACAGATTATGGGTACGGCGTCATTGTCTCTCCTCTGGTGTGAGCAACGGGCGGAGAAGGCCAATCTGCATTGGCTCTGGTTGGTCAGATGGTGCAGAGGTGGAGGGAACCGGAGCTGGGTAACTGGTCACATGAGGCATCATCTATGTGAGGCGTGGGGGCCCCATATATGGCTCTTTCTGCCCGGCGATCCCTGAGCCGCCAGTCTATCTGGATTGCCAGATTAATGAGGGCGTCCGGGGTTGAGAGCACCCCGATGTGGGCGAGCTCATCTTTTAAGGGCTCCGATAACCCCAGGTGGAAGTGATAGCAGAGTGCTGCATCATTCCATGCCGTATCAGCGATCCAGCATCTGAACTCAGCTACATAGTCCTCTGCTGTGCGTCTGCCCTGTTGTAGGGCATGCAAGGTGGCTTCCGCTGTGGCGGCAAGGTGGGAGTCCTGGCATAATCTGGCCATAGCGTCAAAAAACGCATTCAGGGTGGCAACTTCGGGTGCTCTCTGCTCCCAGAGCCGATGAGCCCAGGACTGTGGTGCTCCTTGTAGCAAAGAAATCATAAGCCCCACCTTCGTGGCTTCCAAGGAGAAAGTGCGGGGCTGCAAGCCAAAGTAATGTTCACAGGAGTTGCGAAACGGTCTGAATTTACTTTGATCCCCTGCATATTTGTCAGGAAGGGGGACCTTAGGCTCAGATGACAGGGCCATGATGGTGCTGGCACATGCAGCTCCCACTCCAGGTGCAGCGGGGGCAGAGAGCTCACTCACTTATTCCTCCAGCCCGGTATAGCCTTCTTGCAGATTTTTTACCGCCTGCGTGAGCCCGGCCAAGTGGACACACAGTTCTTCCATAGCAGAGGGTGTTCCCTGCGCAGACTCGGACATGGCTGTCCGTTACTGTCATGCACCTGATGGTGGAGTCTGGCTTGTGCAGGGAACAACCACTCTTGCGCACCTGATTCAGGGATCCCTGATGGAGCAAACAGGCGGTCCGGGAGTGCAGGATGGCACAAGGGCTGGATGGTCACGGATATTGGTTTGTGAGATGGGTCAGCAACTGGCTGGCGGTAAGGTGCAAAGGAGCAGGCAGAAGAATGGTCAAGTCCAAGTAAAGTTCGTAACTGGGCTGGCAGCAGAAGTACAGAGGGGTCAGACAATCGGATGGTCGTGGATAGCCAGGGGTGGGTGCAGGCAGATAACAGCAGGTCAGGACATGCTGGGTCTTTCAGGGAACAGGAAGGATCACAGGAACAGGATGACGAGAACAGAGCTGGGGCTCACAGGTACTCAAACACTGTAGAACGGACAGCACAGGGGTCAGTCAGCTTAAATGGACCGTTTGGCACCAATGCCGGTGCATACGCACGCGCACGGGCGCACGCACACGCTACGTGCGCCCATGCACAAGCTTCACAGAGTCCACAATAGCTTTCTTACACCTCCGTTCCCACTGTGGGGGAGCCATCGCGGGTAGCCGGTGGAGATCGAGTCCGCCCTACCCGCTACAATACTCGTTATCATGGCCACCATCAGGTGATGGCGTTTCGAGATAATGAACCACTTTGCCGCCACCAAGCCACAGCTAGCGGTTGGCAAGTGGTTAAGACAACAGGTTGCAATCCACCACATTCACCACCTTGCTCGGATGGCGCTTCATAAACTTCACATATCCTTGCATTTTCCACAGGTGGTATTAACTCATTATGTACCTGCACATTTTCAGTATTAGCAGATTGCACTAACACAATCCCATTAAAAGGTGCAGTTCCACTCTGTCCTACAAGAGTGACATCGCAGTTGTCAAGGGCAACCTCCGGCTCCATTATATGCAGTTTCCTGGAGATTTCTAGGAACAGCTGTGCTGTTTTACCACCCGGGAAAACCTGGTGTTTTCCCAACAGCAGCAGACCTATCATTATCAACATTTACAGCATTTTTAGCTCTTGCAGGCTGTCCTAGCCCACTACCAACTTGGGACTTACAGACATTAAACACACCACTACTTCCCTCTTGAGAAGCATGCACAGGTGCAAGTTTAACTTTAACCCCTACCTCTCCACTGCACAGGGTACTGCACAGGGAAAAGTCACTCTCAAGAGCATATTCAGTGGCTCCACTAACTGGGGTCACTCTCACATCACCATGGACAGTCTCGTAACCAGTCTTTTTCAGCATGAAATTTGTGGTTCCAGCCATCATTTCATTAAAGACAGTCTTACCCATTGCAGTAGTAGGGGTCACCATCTTCATTTGAGTATGATGTCTCATGAAGCAGTCCTCTGTCATACTTCTGAATGGAAGAAAGGAGTGGAACTGATCCAGGTGTGAGTAAGGTGAAAATCAGGCAGTCAGGTGTAGGTCCTGTTCATGATCCAGAGAGATTGAGTCCAGCAAAGAGATACCAACCGCACACTGGCTGAATGAAAAATGCTTGAAATTTAATTGAAATTGTAAAATCTCAGAAAAGGTACCAATACAGGTATAGGCAGACAAAGACATAAATCCAAGACAGGTAGATGGGTTGACGCGTTTCGCAGACCGAACGTCTGCTTAGTCATAACCTTAAAGGATAAATGTGAATGATCCAAACCTTTATATCAAGTGTAAAGACAAAATGGTTCTTGTGCAGGTGTTTGCAATGGATCATCAATAACCTGACACGTTGATTGAACAGCCCCTGAAACCATCAAGGAGTTGCCAACCAACGAAAAGAGTTAAAACCTCAAATGACCAGACTAAAAACAAACACACACCTTGATGGTCTACCGATCGGATCAGTGTGAAAACAAGAAAGACCAGGTCAAGTATGACCTTCTGGGTGAAAGAGGAAAAGAGGAAAACTCTAAAGGAATGCAGGGGTGTTGCGAGGACACTCAAAATGATATCTATGTGGAACATGCTGAATAGTCAATCTATAATAGTTAAATATCCAATGAATAGATAAATAAAGAAACCCACACAGAATCCGCATTCCTTTATGTATCCCACACAAGACCTCCTCATTAAATAAATAGAGAAGGGAAGAAGCAGCGCATCGATGTGTTCAAAATTTCTAACATATATCTACACACTGGTGACTCGTACTATGTGTCCATCGCCGAAGGGCCCAGATAGGCTGATCCCCCACACATATGTGTGTCAACTTGTATACATTTGTATTACTAAGAAGCACTGTGCACCCATCCCTATACCTCTGAATAAACTGAAAATGTGCCGAACGACACAGTTACTTGTTTAAAGAGAAACCCCCATTATCAGCCAAAAAGGAAACAAACTCACTTCATACACCACACTATTGTAACAAAAAGTTACTTTCTCCCTTTCTCCTTTTCCTTCACTCTGTCGCACTTCCACTGGCCAACTCTCCCTGGTAGCCATGGGATGAAACTGCAACAGCCCTTTCAAACTCCTGCAGGCACAACAGGTGCTTCCTCACTGTTGCTAGGGGTGACTGCAAACATATTTGCACAGGAATCTGGGCCTGCAGACAAAATTGTTTTGCTCCACAACATCATCTCCCGCTGTACCCCACAGCCAGGGACAAGACAAACAATCATGTCCCAATTTACCACATTCCAGGCATGGGATCTGAAGACTTTCTCTGGTTGCTAAGGGAGATGGCATCCTCTCAGATGCTCTTTGCTGGCTCTCCGAAATATCTTGACTTTTCTTCCAGGGACGCTGTGTTGCTTCAGACTTGCCATAAACCTCTGTAGGCGATATCTTTGTCTTGCGTTTCATGGGCTTGAAATCACTGGTGTTGCTATGGACGACCACACTCCTGGCACTCCGAGCAGGCTTCCCAAACACAAATGCAGACCTTTGCTTTGCAAGATACCTTTGCACTGGAGCCTGTGACAATAGGCACATGGAGACATCATGCCCCCACTCACTGCACGGCAAACATCGCTCTTGGCTCCATGACTTGTCAGAGATTTGCACCTTGATAGCTGGTCTCCTTGCATCAGTGTTGCTAGGGGCAACATCAAGCACTTACCCTTTAAGTGAAGCAAAGAACAGTCTGCAATATTCTCCGGCAGGCTCACACCCTTGCTTCATCCTCACAGTCAGTCCACAACACTTTTATGCTGTCCAGCCAAAACAAAATTGAACACTGTCTTTTTAAGGCTTGTTCCTTTTCACTTGCAGGTTCTCTTCACCTGCACAGAGATTGTGCAGTTTCATGCACTAAAACACAGTTCACTTTTAACTGCTGAACTCACTTTTTGCAGGGATCTGGATGGTGTCCAAAAGCACTTCTACGAAATGCTGTTTGCCTGGCTGCACTTCCGCACACAGCCAACATGACACAAACTCATTGTGGAGCAGGGACCAGGATTTTACCGTCTTGTACTCAACACAATACCTCCACCACGTGTGGCATGGGGGTGTTTAGCTCTCTTGGTAGATGCATTTTAGTGAGTTCATGCCAGCCGGGATCTCTGTTTGAGGGCATGATAGCCCATGTTTATTAACCACTTCCGGACCGCCGTACGTCGTTTGACGGCGGTACTTTGAAGTGGAATACCATTGTTATGGTAGCAGATAGCTACCATAACCCCGGTATCTGTTTTTTCAGCAGGCGATTCTGCGTCAGATAAAAGTGGTCTTAGCGGTGGATTCGCTGCGAGATCACTTTTATCAGTGGCGGGAGAGGTGCCCCCCCCCCCCGCCGCTTTCCGGTCATCTCCGTCGCTTGCCGGACCCGCCGGCAGCGGCGGAGAAGATCGGGTCCTTCCTCCCCAGTGTCCGTGAGCCGAGTGAGCGGCTGAAGTCGTTCACCCGGCTCTATAACATGGCTGGGCAGAAGCTACGTCACAAGTAGCTTCCGCCCAATGCTCTTAAAGGGGACATTTTTTTTTTCCCCTGCCATTTTTTTCAAATTTTTTTTTTTTTTTTTTTGTAAAAATGAGATCTGAGGTCTTTTTGACCCCAGATCTCATATTTTGGAGGTC
>BLSH010277613.1:207923-221598 GCA_018402905.1 Glandirana rugosa
TCCAATAGTCAATTTTTGTCAAAAAAAACGATATTTTAATGAATCTTGGGGGTTTGTAATATAGAAAAAAAATATAATGTTTGGGGGTTCTAAGTAATTTTATAGCAAAAAAAACTGTTTTTAACTGATAACCTCCAAACTCCAAAAAGAGGCTCGGTCTTAAAGTGGTTAAGAGAAAGTTCAAAGGTAACACAGAAATCTTCCCTCGCAGGGGGGGTTCCAACACCGTTTTATACTTCAGCCTCCTGCTATCAGCATAAATAATATTCAGCCATCCTGGCTTATAAAGGATATCTAGCCATCCTTGCTGATAAATGAAAGATAGCCCACCTGGCTAGTAACTGAAGTCAGCCCTCCTGGCTGATAAGCGATCAGCCACTGCATGATCGCGGGTCACCTCTGCCTCCTTACTGACGTGGTAGACCTGACTGCCGCCTGCAGTTTTAGACACCTGGAGACTGCCTGTCTCCCTCTCTGGAGCCATCTCCCAGTGTGTGTGACACCAAACCCCGGTCCTGACTTCTTATCCGGCCCCCACCCAGCTGCATAATCGCTGTCATGGCTAAATCTAAATCCTGGACCCAGGACAGGTGATTTCATCCCACCTGGGTCTCTAAGAAATCCCCGGGCTCCAGGTCCCGAAACAGACTTTACGAAATGAGGAAGCTGAAAGGCCAGTTTCCTCCCAAATAAGCAAATCCCCTGGAGCTCCTCAAGCTGTGAGGTTGAGAATCCCGTGTCCTCCTGCTGGTGGGGTACCACACTACCACTATATATATATATATATATATATATATATATATATAGTCAAAGTTCTGCAAATACATAAACGTTTCTCACCACTATTATTATTCTACTATTTGCTTAACTAGAGGGCCATAAGGGAAACAGGTTAGGCAAGCCAGCCAAAATTTTCCAAATCATGCACAGCAATGCCTCCTAGATATTATCTGTATGTTTCATATACCTATAATAGTTCTGTAATTTTATACGTTTCCTGATTACCACCTTGGCTAATGTGCACCTTTATCATTATACCGAGATATGTTATTTATTTTTTCAGCATCGTAATTCATTTTAGTGTTATGCCTAAATTGTAACCACAAAGATTGCAAAAGCATACCTACCATATCCCATCGGCTGATTCATACAGTTACTTTCAGTTCTATTACATTTTAATGCACAAGTTCCGTTCTTGAATTTAGAGTGAACATTATAGCATGTGTCAGTTTGATTATGTATCAAGTGTCAGTTCTTTTTACTGGGATAAAACAAAGTATTGCAGTATTGATTTTGCTCGAGATTTGCTCATAACGCAGGACAGAGCTGTGGAATAGTGTTAGATATTAAATGTCTTTTTTCCAAAGTCTGCTCATCTATACAGCAGAGGGAAAAACAGTGTTAGTTCCAGGAAGATGCTTAGTCGGAGAAAAACAAGATTGAATTAAAAACTGTGCAGTAATAAGATTAACTATTTCATAATTTTTATTCTGTAATTTGTTGGGCGGTGACATGGCCATTAACGTACTTGAACATAATACTAGAAATGGGCCATTTTATATTAACTGAGGAGACAGTAGGTGTCAGGTGACAGATGTTTTTAAGTACTATATACTTTACTCACTGTATACCCTAACATGTAAAATCTCAACAGTTTTCTGTCCAGGGGGCTTTGCATTAAAGTTTAGGACATTTTAAAAGGCAACACTATAAAATGAAGATCATGAGCAGAAATGTGTACCTCTGCTACTGTTTATTTTTACATGTCTATCTAACAGATATACATGGTGGAATTTTTTCAGGGGCTGATTATTTTTGAGCTTGTGTAGTCACAGGTTTTAATGTTTGAAAATTATAAAACCTGTGTTATGAATATTATTTAAAATAACTGCCGCTTTATTTTCGTGATTGATTTAGGGAAGCATACAGTTTTTTTTTTAAAGAACTATTTGAACTTTAATGTAACAAAAATTCAAATTGAAGCATCACATCACTTTCATTAGTACTAGAAAGAACATAAGGGCCTCACTGTATCAATTCAGTATCAATGCAATACAATATCCCCTCCTCAGGAACATATTTAAAACCAAATAACCCATAGTTTTGGAAGTATCAAAATTAATATACAAAAACTTCAGACAAATATTGTCCGGTCTGGACCTTGTAGCAGTGCTGTTGCTCTTCAATTACAATTTTTTTACATTACTCTACAAGCCAAGGTGACCATGGACATCCTCTGGTGTGTAGAAGCTAGCTGCCCGGGTACCAGATTGTCAGGAGCACCTAGTGCTCCTGCTCCTCATTTCAGCATTGGAGTTTTAGCTATGGGACTCTCCTTGTCTGTCTGTCTACTTGCAAGGTGATTAATGTGATCAGCCTCTGGGTGGAAACCATATCTGTTATAAGCCAGCCAAACCCACACTTGCATGCTTGAGATAGAGAGTGATACATGTGTTATTCCTGATCAAGCCCGTCTGTCTGTCTGTCAGCCTTGATGTACTTCTTATGGACTGTTGTATCCTGTATGATGTTTTACTGAATAAACACAATTCGTTTGGAAGTTCCTGTGGTGCTGTCAAAACCTTCATTGATGTATTGTATGCTGTTGGCTCACGGACCAGACGTGCACACAGCCTTCCATATACTGATTTCTCACCTGGAGCTGCTTTTCCTTTGAATGTTCCCCTGTCTGTCTGCCCTGCTCTGCTAGATTGGATTTCCCTGTGTATGACCTTGGACCAGATTTTGGACTATTTCCTGAACTCAACATGCCTTTTATCTAGTCTTTCATAGAACCACTCTGCTTGCCTGCCAACCCCAAGTACTTGTTTGCTTTGTTCAGGACGTGCCTGCCCTGGCATGGCAGCCAGGCACTACAACATTGTATATAAGTCCTGGTAAAGCTATAGTGTCTGACCACCTGCTTTGGGGTAGACATGACATTATCAAAAGCCTTTAACAAAAACATTTCTGTGAAGATGGACTCTACGCAGGCAAACTGAGATGCCAAGCCAAGGAACTGTCTTTGCATGTAAATGCACCTTCAGCAGTAACACAGGAGCCAGAGCCCAAAGTTAACCCACCTGATCATTTTTCTGGTGACCCCCATATGTTTTCCAACTTTAAAAATAGTTGTATGCTATTCTTTAAGCTTAAGCTTAAGCCACACTCTTCTGGTTCTGAAGCACAGTGGTTCAGCCTGATTATTGGTTGTAGGGGATCCACAGTCTTGGGCTTTTAGTCTCTTTGCAGATGACCCAGCCAGATGGTCAGTTGAAGCTTTTTTCAAGGCTTAAGGTTTACTCTATGATGATCATGACCATGCCCACTCAGCTAAATTAACCTTAGGTCATTATGTCAGGATAAATGCACCGCTGAACAATACTGTTCTGATTTCCGCTGCTGGGCACCTGACTCAGGGTGGAATGACCCAGCTCTAAGAAGCCAGTTCAGGTTAGGGTAATCAGACTCCATCAAAGACTCCTTAGTACACTACCCTGAACCAAAGTAATTGAATGCAAGTAGCCATCCGTATAGACAAGTGTTTACGATAAAGGTAGGCGTACAAAGATCTTTGTTTCTTTGCCCCCCAGCATGCCGCCTACTTCTTCTTCATCATCAACCCTTCCTGAAGGTCTCAGGGACTCTGCTTATATTGTGGCAACAATGGCTACTTTGTCGCCAGCTGCCCTAATAAGTTGAGAAACGCCCAGAGTCTAGTGCGGGTGGGGTCTGCTTCTGCTTCTGGAGTAAGCTTCACACTCCCCCTTCCTTTCTCCTCCAGCTCTCCCAGGATTGGCTGCTCCACACCTCAGCATGATTGGGGTCATATCACCCGCTGTCAATAATCAGTGTTTGATCAAAGCCCGGAGGAAGACCATGGGTGATCCATGGATACCAAAGCCTTTTGAATTTGGAGAGCTTGCCAAGGTAGATGATTTTGGTTTTAGCGTGTATGAATGCCTGGGTGATCCTGTGTCTAATTGGGACCATGGACAGTGTGGAGGATTTCCACGCTTTAGCAATGGACTGTTTGGTCGCTGTTGTGACAAAGAGTAAGAGTTTAAATTGTCTACGAGTCAGTGCAGTAGGTTTGCTTTTCAGGAGAGCCACTGTAGTGTCGAGCGATACGGGTGTACCGAACGACTATATGTTTCTCAAAACTCAGGAATAGCAAAATGTGAGAGTGTAGAGGTTGGTGGGGAGTCTTGTGACATCACAACTCCACCCACCGAGCTCCAGCAAAGAGAGCCCAGCAAAGAGAGCCACCCATTGATTACAGTATTTTGCAAGTCTGCTACTGCTGAAAGGGGTGACATTTGCAAGGTAGAGATACATGCAGGAGGCTTGCATGTACATATACATTAATACTGTGCCATTAGTTTATGCTGGGTGAATGGTAGGTTTACATCAACTTTAAGTCATGCATCTTTATGCTTCTTGTTAACAAAGAAAAAACAATGGTTTGAGTTGGGCTTTAACCTCAGCATGGTGAGAAAAGTTGTATATTTGCATTCCACGGACAGATGGATGTTCCGCTTAGACTTAATTGATTTCTCCTAGATTATAAGCTCTAACAAGCAGGGTGCTCTGATTCCTCCTTTGTTTAATTGTATTGTAACTATGCTGTCTGCCCTCATGTTGTAAAGTGCTGTGTAAACTGTTGACGCTATAGAAATCCTGTATGATAGTAATAATAAACTAGCCACCTATAGATATTTGTAATAACTTGAATCTCCTTTATTAACCACGTAAGGACCCAACCTTTTTCTGACATTTGTTGTTTACAAGTAAAAATCTGTATTTTTTGCTCCAAAATTACTTGGAACTCCAAACAGTATATTGCTTTGTGCACTGGTCTAAATCATTTGGTGGAGGGGGGAATATGGTGTGGGATGGTTTTTCAGGTATTGAGCTTGGCCCCTTAGTTCCAGTGAAGGGAACTCTTAAGGTGTCCATACCAAGACATTTTGGACAATTTCATGCTCCCAACTTTGTGGGAACAGTTTGGTGATGACCTCTTCCTGTTCCAACATGACTGTGCACCAGTGCACAAAACAGGGTCCATAAAGACATGGATGAGCGAGTTTGGGGTGGAGGGACTTAACTGGCCTGCACAGAGTCCTGGACTCAACCCGACAGAAAACCTTTGGGATGAAGCTGTTATTGTTGCAAAGAGTGGGCCAACTGAACCCTATAGACTAAGACTGGGATGCCATTAAAGTTCATGTGCGTGTAAAGGCAGACGTCCCAATACTTTTGTTAATATCGTGTATTTGCAAATGTATGTATTTTTTTTCTTTCTAAAATAACAATACTATACTTACCTGCTATGTGCAATGGTTTTGCACAGAGCAGCCCGGAAAAAAAAACCCTTCTTGGGTTCCACATTGGCACTCCTGACCCCTCCCTCCTGCCTGGTGCCCCCACAGCAATCAGCTTGCTCTGGGGGCTTCCAAGCAGGCGTGCTCCCGAGCCGTGGCTCTGTGTGTCCATTCACACATGAAACCACGGCTCAGCCCTGCTCCCGGATCATCTCCTGGTTGGTTTACTGGCTGTGATTGACAGCAGCTCCTGCTGCCAGTCAGGAGTGTAAGTCCCTGGAGAGTCAAGGCTCCTCTGGACATAGCTGGATCAAGGGGGGGGCTTAAGTAAGTATTGGGGTGCTGGGGGCTGCCGCACACAGAAGTATTTTTACCTTTATGCATAGGTAAAAAAAAAACTTGTGCCTTTGCAACCACTTTAAGGGACTGCTTATGGCAAGATTGGACAAGCTTATAAACCAGAGGAATTGAAGAACAAGGGTAGATTCCCAGTGACCATATTTAGAATAACAATTACTTGAACAAACATTAGCGAATTGCTGTATTAAATAGCCATCACTGCACATAAGTAAAGCTTATCTGCATTTAAAACAGCAACATAAATCTGCATGAAACTAATATACCACTGCTTAATTTTTTGTTTTGTATGCCAGTTTATTGTTTTTATGCAGCATTTATTTTTCTTATTATGTATGACCTTATTTTCCTGAGCATTGGTATTTTTGTGTCTTCTAAAGCTTAGATGACTTGCTGAAATGTGGAGTAACATTCGCAGCTGATATGGTGGTTGTAGACAAAGAGAGCACAATGAGTGCTGAAGAAGACTACATGGCAGATGCAAAGACCATAGTTAATGTACAAACACTTTTCAGGTGGGTTTATATTATGTTCATATGAAATGACTAGCAAATGTTTGCTTGTTTGTTGAATAGTAGAAATGTGGAAATACTAAAAAAAAAAAATCAGCTTTACAAGCACAGCAATTTTACAGTATGTCAATAACTAAAAAGATGACACTGTCACTATTATGAATGAATGTGCCGAACTTGCTTCAGTGTCAGAACACTTTTTATGTTACAGCATATTAGCTATCATCATGAGTAAAGTGTGGATGTATCGATCCCTATATAATTAATATATCTATCCTTTAGCCTAGGTTCGCATTGATGCGATTTGGCGTGTCAAATCGCATGCCAAAGCAGCGGCAATTGCCAGCAAGGGCACCGTCCGAATCGGTGCAACGCCGCATTTGTGATGCAACACTGATTCCCAAAAGTAGTTTCTGTATTACTTTTGGCGACTTTGGCATGCGATTTGTGTAGACATCTGTGCAGCAACCCGCACAGATGTCTCTGACATCGCCCCCAAAGTCAAAATGACATGCAGGTATGAAATCGTGCAAGTTCAGCTGTCAGTGTGAACCTAGGCTTTGAGGCCACAGATAACTAAATCAAAGATATTTGCTATGAAGCAAATGTTAAATCAGCTTGTTGAATACAAAAAGGGGATGGGAACATACATTAATCAACTTTTTCTTCTCCCCTGTCTGTCAACTAGATGCTATAATCAAGTTTTCCTTAGGCAAAGGAAACAAAAACATGATATGTATGTATAGTAATTTTCCATCTAGACTAGGAAAGCTGCTACAATGCTTATTAAGCCCTGGGCTAGGTCCTTTGATACCCAGAGGCTAAAGCCTCGTACACACGGGTCGGCGATCATACGACCGAACGGCTCAAATGGTATGTTGGCTGTTGTATCTCGCGTACTGACATGCACTAAGCAATCATACGACCAAGCCGAACGTAGTGACATGTTATGAACGTATAAAGAGAAAGTTCAGGTGCATGTAATTTGTGTCCGGCAGTTCATGACTTCTGCGCATGCGTGTTTTGCACAGTACAACTTGTTGGACCTACTCCTCTGTACACACGGTACAACGGTCGTACGACCGCTTGTTGGTACTACCAAAGTTTTCTAGTCTGCTGTTGTATGACCGTCGTACGTAGGCTTTTCTAATCACGCGTACTAATGGTCAATTTAGCATACAACGGTCGTTCGTACGACCTGCTGCATACAATCGTCGACCCATGTGTACGAGGCTTTAGACTGCAAAGTGCTCCCCAGCTGAAAAGGATCATCCTTTGCAGAACCAGGCCACAGTGCAGAAAAAAACTGTCCACTGGTCTTAGGCTGCATTCACACTTGATTGTGGAGTCTTCGAGCGCATTTCCGGCGTTTTTTCACACGTTTTTATGAGCAATTTTGGTGCATTATTATGCCTTTTTATACAGTGTTTTTGAGCTTTGGCATTTTTTTATTAGCCAATAGAGAAAACTATTATCTGTTGCATCATTTGTTGCTAGGTATTTCAGCTTTTTTAGCTTTTCCATTAGCTTTTATTTCTTCTTTTATGAATATTATTAATTTATTATATTTTTTTTATTAGGGTAAGGCGTTAGAGTACAGTTTAAGATAGGGTTAGGATTAGGAGTTGGGGTTAGGGTTATTTATAATTATTTTATTTATTTCTTCTCGATTAAATGTTTTTATGGAAAGAGTATCGTAGAGCATAACCTTAACACAGGAGGACTATGGAAAATAATTGCATTAACCATCCCTCACAGCATACCAATTGGAAATGAGTAACAAAATTTCCAGAACCAGAGCCTTAAGGGAAGAGAGGGTCCCCGAGGACTCCCCCCCGCCACCCCAAAGGGATCAAGCTGTGGCTGGGGAAATGCCCCTCAGAACCCCCCCCACGTAACCAATTGCTCATCCTGGAAACCAGTACTGGTATATTCAGAATAGGGGAACTAGGTCCCAAGATGAGAAGACAACTACTTGAGGGTGGGAAACCCAACAAATAGGTGGTTTACTGTTCTAGCTTACGTCCTGGGGTACCAGGAAAAAACATATAAAAGTGAAGGAGAAAGGGCAAGAACCCAAGAGTAGCAATAGAGAAAATAAAAGAGGGAGAGGGAAATAAAGAACAGAGGGAAGAGAGAGATGAAGAATGGAACAAATAGAGGGTGGCTACCGAGGTTGAGGAAGGGGCGTGGCCTAGACAAACTGATCCCAAAACTGGAGTTTGAGGAGAGAAATAAGGACTTCATAGTTTGATGCCCATGTATCGAGCCCAGGGTTCCCAGAAGCTTTCAAATTTCTCCACTCTACCCAGGATAATGCTGGAGATCTTTTCTTGAGACATTATCCAGGAGACCTTACGTTTGACTGACTGAAAATAGACCAGGTGGGATTTCCATGCCCGAGCAACTGTCAGCTTTGCCCCCAATAAGATAAAGAATACCAGTGCTTGGGCATGTTTGGGTAAAGTCTGCATGGGTTGGTTGAGAAGAGCTACCTGTGGCTTCTGAGGAATGTCAGCATTGGTGATTTTGCGTAGCAAATAGAATACCCGATTCCAGAAGCTTCTAATTCTGGGGCATTCCCAGAAAATGTGTAAAAGAGAGCCTTCATGACCGCAATGCCTGAAACAAAGGGGGGAAGAGGAGGGGAACATCTTAACCAAGCGGAGAGGAGTCAGATACCATCTCGTTATGAGCTTAATATTTGCCTCTATCAGAGAAGTGTTTAAAATACCTTTAAAAGATCTGGTGAAGGTCCGATGCCAGATTTCGATGTCCCAGTCCATTCCAAGGTCCTCCTCCCAGGCCTGCATGTAAGAAGCAGGACAGGCTGAATAGCCATTAGGTGGGTTACTATAAAAAGAAGTCCTTCAGTATTGGACAGTATTAGCGGGTGGGCCATTTATATGGATACACCTTAATAAAATGGGAATGGTTGGTGATATTAACTTCCTGTTTGTGGCACATTAGTATATGTGAAGGGGGAAACTTTCAAGATGGGTGGTGACCATGGGGGCCATTTTGAATTTGGCCATTTTGAATCCAACTTTTGTTTTTTCAATAGGAAGAGGGTCATGTGACACATCAAACTCATTGGGAATTTCACAAGAAAAAACAATGGTGTGCTTGGTTTTAACGTAACTTTATTCTTTCATGAGTTATTTACAAGTTTCTGATCACTTATAAAATGTGTTCAATGTGCTGCCCATTGTGTTGGATTGTCACTGCAACCCTCTTCTCCCACTCTTCACACACTGATAGCAACACCGCAGGAGAAATGCTAGCACATGCTTCCAGTATCAGGTGCTGCACATCTCGTATCTTCACAGCATATGTTTTTTTTATGGTTTTTATGGTCAGTAAAAGCCAATACCGGGTGAGCTGCTCCTTCCAGGAGGTACCGCCATTCCTCCAAAGCCGACTTGATGGCCAGCAATTCCCTATCACCGTCATCATAGTTCCAGCAAGATGGTGCACCACCACATTATGGGTGTCAGGTCCGAGTATTCCTAGATGAACAGTTTCCTGGAAAGTGGTATTCATAGATGAACAGTTTCCTGGAAAGTGGATTGGTCATCATGGGCCAGTTGAATGGCCCCCAAGGTATCCCGATCTGACCCCCTTAGACCTTTATCTTTGGGGTCATCTGAAGGCAATTGTCTATGCTGTGAAGATACGAGATGTGCAGCAAAAGGGGTAGAAGCTGGGGTGGGGGGTGGGGGATAGAACAACTGGATTGGATGGAAAATTAAGCACACTTAAACACAGTTTGGTCACTTGGATAGATGGTAATGATTTTTGGAGGGAGGGGGGAGGAGAACGGGGGAGGTGGAATTCTCTTTGGGTTCTCCGACCTCCTTTTTGTTTTTCTTCTTCTTCCCTTCGTGTATTTTTGTTTTTTACTTTCCTAAACAATGAATAGGTTGGTCACATTTGGGACATGGAATGTGAGGGGAGTGGGTAACTTAGTCAAAAAGACAGCCCTATTTAAAACAGTTGCAATTTTGGGGATTAAGGTGCTATGTCTACAGGAAACACATCTGAGAGGGGACTCCACAGGCCAGTTAAAAGCTAGGGGATTCCCCCACCAGTTCCACTCTACTTATACATCCTACTCTAGGGGAACAAGTATACTAATCCACTCCTCGGTGGGGTTTGTCTGTAACCAGCTAAAGATAGATAGAGAGTGTAGATATGTATTTCTATACTGTAGGTTGGCAGAGGTTCTAGTCATAATAATTGGTGTGTATATCCCCCCACCCTTTAAGCCAGACATCATTGGTTGTCTTTTGGAGTTTATTGCAGATAAATCTGGTATTCCTGTATTATTGATGGGAGATTTTAATATGGTTATGAATGTACAGCAAGACAGACACCCGGGGGGAGAGGGAGGGGATCTTCACCATGGACCCCACTGTGTGAGATGCTTAGGGATACTGGACTCCGCAATATTTGGCGGGTCCATTATCCAGAGACTCTGGCCTTCTCTTGCCGTTCGGCGGTCCATTCCTCCCTTTCGCGGATAGATATGGCCTTCGGCAATGAGGATTTGCTCTCAAGAGTGGTGGACATCAAGTATGAGGCGAGGGGTCTTTCGGACCACTCGCCAGTGGTTGTGTCCATAAACATGGGAAGAGGGCCTCAGGACAGGGACTGGCGGCTCAACCCTCTATGGTTGAGGTTGATAGCCCCGAGGGAATATATGTTGCTCAAACTGCAGGAATTTCTCCAGCAGAATAGAGGAACAGCTAGCCAAGGGATAGTGTGGGACACCACCTTTAAGGCCTTCTTGAGAGGGCTCCTGATACACCAAATTGCAAAAAAGAAGAAGGGGAGTGAGGAGTGGGTACGGGAAATAATACATAAGGTAAAGGAGGCAGAAAGGGACTATGTGGAGGACCCCACTTTAGAGAAATTAGATAATTGGTCTGAAGTTCAGGCAATATATCGAACAGTATCCCTGAAAAAAGCAGAAACTAAACAATTTTTTTTTAAACAGTCTCAATATGCGGAGAGGGAATCTGTCGGTCACATGCTGGCCCTCCTGGTGAGGTCCCAAGAGGGACAGACTAGTGGAATCAATTCCATAAGGACCCCGGCTGGGGGGACCACCGTGTGCCAGGCAGAAATATTAACAACTTTTAGGGATTACTATAAAAATCTGTACAAAACAAAGGTGGGGAGGGTGGAGGGAGAGATAAGGAATTTTTTGAGTACCTTAAAGATCCCACAGCTAACAGAGGAGGACAGAGAATCTCTAGAGGCACCCATAACTATTGAGGAGTTGGAGGGGGTACTATCAGAGCCCCCTAAGCATAAAACACCGGGCCCGGATGGATTGCCGAATGAAGTTTATTCTGAATATGCAGAGGTACTCCTCCCGGAGTTACTGGTGACCCTTAAGGGTGCCTTTGGGAGGGAGACGGTGCCGGCCTCCATGACTGAGGCTACCATTGTTCTTATTCCTAAGGAGGGGAAAGACCCCCAGCAGCCAGACTCGTACAGGCCTATTTCTTTGTTGTGTACTGATGTGAAGCTTTTGGCTAAAGTGTTGGCAAATTGCTTGAGCAAAGTAGTGCAAAAAATAATCCATGTGGACCAAAGTGGCTTTGTCCCAGGGAGGTCCACAGCTCTAAATATTAGGAGACTATTCCTGAATTTGCAGGTACCCTCGGAAGATTGTGGCTTAAGGGCAGTATTGTCATACGCCGCCAAGGCCTTCAATAGCCTGGAGTGGCAGTATCTTTGGGAGGCCTTGTCTTGGTTCAATATTGGCCCGATGTTCCTGAAATGGGTAGGTCTTTTATATCAGAACCCTAAAGCAAGAGTTAAAATAGGGCAGAGAATGTCAGACTACTTTTCACTTGAGAGGGGAACAAGGCAGGGTTGCCCGTTGTCCCCCCTGCTTTTTGCGGTGGCAGTCGAACCCTTGGCGGTAGCTGTGAGAGAAGCACAAGATATACAGGGGTTTAGAAGAGGGTTAGTAGAAGAGAAGATTTAATTGTTTGCAGATGATATTCTCTTCTATTTGGGGGACACAGGTCAGTCGTTGGTCGCAGTGATGAAGTGATGAACTGGCAGTTCTTCTCCCGGTGGACGGGTCAGTGGAGAAACCGTCAGAAGATATGGCCCCTTTGCAAATATCAACTACCTTTAAGTACCTAAGTATAAATGTATCATCTAATCCTAAGCACTTTATACAAAATAATTTAGAACTCTTAGTGAAACAATTTAGATCAAAGTTGAGTGGATGGAAATGCCACCCCCTGACCGTCATGGGCCGTTGTAAGTTGATTAAAATGATATGGCTGCCCCAGCTGCTTTATATTTTACATAATTCTCCTATATGGATCCCTGGGGTGTGGTTTAGGAAACTAGAGAGGCTCTTTAGGGAGCTGATCTGGAAGAACAAGCAGGCTAGGATTAGCTTGCGTTGTCTACAGCTCCCTAGGGACAAAGGGGGTCTAGCGATCCCCCACCCCTGGGCTTACTTTTTAGCAGCCCAATTACAACAATTGGGGGGGGAACTGAGTATGTCCAATACAAACTATAGCTTGCGGCCCTTCCAAGCCAGTACCGCACATGCGTCCTGGTTGAAAGCACTTGAGGCAGACTCAGTGGGAGCACTGAATCAATGTCCAACAGGGACTTTAATTTTAAGGGTGTGGCGGATGGCAAAATCGCTGTTGTAATATATTGTAGAATTTTTATACTTTTTTGTAACAAAGTTAAATGAAAATCAATGTATTGTACATGAAAATGAAAATAAAATATAATAAAAAAAAAAAAAAGAAGCCTTCTCCTGCGGGTCAACTAGTGCAGAATAAATTAGCGAGATTCCTCCCCTCACATCCGAGATGCCTGAGCACCAGCGTTCAAATGGGGTGGTCGACAGGGGGACTGACTTGTCCAGCCAGATGGAATGTAAAAAATCTGAGATCTGTGAGAAGCGAAACCTCTCAGCCGGGGGCATTTCTAGTTGCTCAGAGCAATATTTGAGGGTTAGGGGGCCCTTTGAGTTGAAGCAGTTGCCGATCCTAAGAAGGCCCTTATTAACCCACCATCCAAAGGCCCTAACATCCTGACCTGGTGAAAAGAGGAGGTTATTAAAAATGTGAGACACGAGGCGCCATTGGGACGTGATTAGTAGAGTTGAGCGAACCCGAACTGTAAAGTTCGGGTCCGTACCGAACTTTGGGGTGTCCGGGACCCGGACCCGAATCCGGACTTTTCAAAAAAAGTTCGGGTTCGAGTTTGGGGTTCTGGTATTTTATTCCACGTGTTGAATAGCTGCCAAGGGCAGCCAATCAACACGTGTTTCACTGGTTTGCCCTTAGAAGCCATCACAGCCATGCCTACTAATGGCATGGCTGTGATTGGCCAGTACATCATGTGACACAGCCTCTATATGGGGCTGGAGTCACCGTGCTGCATGTCATATGCTCTCAGGATAGTTTAGGGAGAGGATGCTGCTGGCTCTGT
>BLSH010277613.1:234696-264064 GCA_018402905.1 Glandirana rugosa
GAAAGGGGGGGGGGGAGGGGGTAGACAGTCACTCTCAATGAAAATACAAAGGTTATTCAAAACACAATAGAACCATGGGCCCAACAGGGCCCTGCCGATACAGAGTAGAATACACGAAGAAGATCCTAGGCTAGGAGGTCTTCTAGGCAGGAGGGTAGCCCCCAACTGGGCAGTCCACCTGGCTGGCACGAGGCCGTCGCGCCGTCTCCATGAGGAGAATCAATAGGGGAGAGGGGGGGACCCTCCAGTTAAATCCGAGAAGGGTGTCTTATAATGTAACCCATGGTTTGAAAACGGGGGATCTAGGACCTGGTGTCGCCCGATCTATATTTGTTGACGGTTTGGTTGCCTGTAGAAGAGTTGGGAGGGGGGGGTCTCCCCAGAGAGGTTCATGCTCGTAAGATCTTGAGGTCGAGCTTCCCTGTCAGTGTATCTCCTGTATTGGTCCCATTTCTTAAGGAAGTTTATGTGGTTGGTTGAGCCTAAGACGCAGTCCAGGGTGTCCTTGCGCATGAGGTTGTGTAGGTCAGCTTTGACCAGGGCCATAGTAGGAGGCGTAGAGGAGATCCATTGCTTCAGTTTAGCTCGCCTGGTTGCCATGAAGCACGTGCTGAGCCACGCCCTGTGTGTTGATAGCACTCGGGAGTTTATGTCCTTGGGAGGGGTGGGTGAGGCTTCCATATACCCAAAGAGTAGCAAGGCAGGGTCGTTGGTTGGGAGAAAGCCCGTGACTTTAGATGCCAGAGCTTGTGCCCGTGTCCAGAGATCTTTGATGTGAGGGCAGTCCCAAAGTCTATGTTTTAGGGAAGGTTTGTGCAGGTCGCACCAGGGGCAGCAGAAAGGTTTTGAGGCGATGTGCGAAGTTGTGAAGGGGGCATATGCTCTGTGCACGATCTTTAGTTGTTGCTCCCTCCAAAATTCGTTGGTGATTTGTTTCCTAGTGCATAAGTATCCCATCAAGGGGGTTTTGTTACCATTTGAAAAGTTGAAGTCTTTTGTCCAAGCCAGTCCAGGGTTAGTACGGAGTGCATCCGGTGTATTCTGAGAGATTGCCCTGTAAATGTCCGAAACCTTGTAGAGGCCCTTTTCTAGGAGTTCATCTATGAAAGAATGTTTAAACCTGTTGGTCCTCTCGGGGTGTAGAGAGGTGGCAAAACTAATTGCTTGTTGGACATGGATAAAGTGATGCTTTGGGAGTTTGTATTTAGCCATTATCTCAGCAAAGGGTAGTGCCTTCCCATTTTCAGGGTTAAAAAGTTGTGCCCATTTAGTGAGCCCATGAGAGGCCCAGGAGGAGAAGGCCGCATACTGCTTATGGAGGTTGAATGATGGGTGTCCCCTAATAGGAAGGTGGGGGGATACTGAGTAAGGGAGAGGGAGACACTTTCTGATTTCCCGCCACGCAATAACAGTGTCCCTTATCAGGAGGTTCTGTTTAAGATGGGGTGGGAGGATGCCCAATTTGCAGTGTAGCATAGCGGCCAAACTCACTGTGCCTACCATGTGCGACTCTAGTTCGAAGTTAGCATAATTGGACTTGCCCGCCAGCCAGTCAAGGCCCACTCTCAGGAGGCATGCTAGATTGTACCTTCTAATGTCTGGGAGGTTGGTGCCTCCCTGTAGTTTTGTTTGTTGGAGTTTTTTTAGGGCTATACGGGGTCTCTTGCCTTTCCAGAGGAAGGCCGTTATGGACTTTTGCAGTAGTTGGGTGTCTTTGTGTTTTAGTAGTAAGGGAATGGTCTGGAGGGGGTATAGGAGTTTGGGGAAGCTCATCATTTTATATAGATGGCATCTCCCCAGGAGCGATATAGGGAAGGATGACCAGTGGGATAGTTCGTTTGCGATTTTAGAGAGTAGAGGGGGGAAATTTAACTGGTATATGGAGGATGGGGTTCTGCCAATTTTAATTCCTAGGTATGTTATATGGTTTTTCGCTATTTGGAAAGCTGACTGCGCTGCCCAGGGTGGTTTCCTGGTTTGAAAGAGGGGCAGGACTTCACTTTTCCCGAAGTTAATCTTCAGACCTGCGCAATGTCTGAAGTGGGTAAATATTTCCTGTATGTGTGGGAGGTCTGTTTGTGGGGATGCAGTGAAGATCAATATATCGTCCGCAAAAAGAGCTGAGCGGAGCTCTTGGTCACCAATCGTTACCCCGTGGATGTTGGAGTTGAATATTATGAAACGGGAAAGAGGCTCGATGGCCAGATTAAAAAGAAGGGGGGAGAGAGGACACCCCTGGCGTGTGCCTTTATGTAATATGATTTTATTGGAGATTTGGCCCGCCGCCACCACATTTGCGTATGGGGATTTATACATGGCTCTAATCAGATGGGAGAAGGGGCCAGATATGCCCACTTTTTGTAGGACCAGCGCAAGCCATCGGAGACTGATATTGTCAAACGCCTTTTCAGCGTCAAGCGTGACAATAGCAGAGTCCCTGGCCGCGCCGGTCCTGGCCGCCTCCAGCACCGCTAAGACCTTACGGATATTAGAGGCTGCTGACCTCCCCATGGTGAATCCCGCCTGGGCCGGGTGTAGTAGGGTCGGCATGATTAATGCTAGTCTTTTGGCCATAATTTTAGATAATAGTTTAGCATCCAGGTTGAGAAGCGAGATAGGCCTGTATGAGCCGGGATTTGAGGGGTCCTTGTCTTTTTTTGGGATCAATTTTATATAGGCTTGGAGTCCTGACGGGAGGTATGAGCCTCCATCTAGTATATCCTGGTATAGGGAGACCAGCGTGGGTGTGATTAGGTCTTTGGAAATTTTGTAAAATTCTGATGTAAACCCGTCCGGGCCGGGGGCCTTGTTTGGGGCGAGCGAGGATATAGCCAATCTGACTTCTTCCTCTGTGATGGGGGCGTTGAGGGCTAGCAGGTCAGTCTGGTCAACCGAGGGAAGGTCGATTCTGTCTAGTAGCGATTTCGCCAGAGGTTCGTCTATGGGGTCGTCGCTGTATAAATTTGTATAGAATTCCTCCAAGACAGAGATAACATCTTTAGAATCATGGGTCTTGGAGCCGTCGGGTCGTGTTAGGGACGATATGTGGGTAGGGGCGAAGGGGCCTCTGCACATCCGTGCCATCAGTTTTCCGGGCTTGTTCCCATACTTGTGGTATTGGAGTTGGGATCGGGTATAGTGGTAGAGTTTGCGCGCTTCTGCCCACATGTCAAAGTTGGCTTTTGCCTCGCTCCAACGTTTCCTAGAGTCAGGAGTGTTACAGCTGTTGAGAGCTCTTTGAGCCTCTCGTAAAGCCTTGCTAGCTATTTCGTATTGCTGCGAGGTCTTTTTTTTTGTGGGTCGCTGTGAACGCTAATATTTTGCCCCGTAATACCGCTTTTGCCGTTTCCCAGAAGAGGGTAGGATCTTCCTTGTGCAATGAGTTTGTTGCCTGATATTCTTCCCACGAGCTGCGGATTAATTCTAGCAATTCGGGGTTCTCTGCCAAGTGGGCTGGGAAGCGCCACAATCTAAAGGGGTTCGGGGTTTCTGAGGCTGATATCTGTAGGGCTACTGGGGCATGGTCTGAGATGGCCATCTCCAGTATTTCCGGGGTAGAAGATAGTGATAGCATGAGGGAGTTGCAGAACATGTAATCTATCCTAGATAGGCTTTGGTGTGGTGGGGAAAAGAAGGTGAATTCCCTTCCTGTGGGGTTATCTAGTCTCCATGTGTCCGTAAGTTGATTGGCTTCCGCAAATTGAGAAAGCGGTGAGTGAGAGGTGAGGGTCTCTTGGCTTGGTTTGGGAAGGGCACTAGCCCTGTCTTCCAGGGTACTCATGACTGAGTTAAAATCTCCCCATATTAGTAGGGGAAGGTGTAGAAATGGCGCTGTTTTCGCCGTTAGGTCACAGAAAAAGGCCTTTGACGGTGAGTTGGGCGCGTAGATGTTCCCTAGGACCACCTCTTTATTGAAGATTTTAAACCTAAGAAAGGATATTCTACCGTTGCTGTCCGAGATTTCTGAAAGAATTTGGAGGGGTAGATTCTTATGTATGAGGAAGATTGTCCCTGCTCTGCCCCCCGGTGAGGGTGAACCGTATACTTGCCCCACCCAGAGCCTCTGGAGACGTGGAAAGTCGCCAGAAGACAAATGAGTTTCCTGGAGCATCGCAATGTCAGTGCGCAGGCGCTTTAAGTGTCTCAGCACTGCCATTCTCTTGTGGGGAGACCTGAGCCCCTTGACGTTCCAAGAAATGACTTTTATGGCGGTTTCAGTTTTGGTTTTGGGTTACTATGCAATGGCTTTATCCAGGTAGCTTTTAGGTGGCATGACACCAGGTAGCCTAGTGAGGACCTCAGATTGTGAGAGCAAGTAGTGATAGTTACTTTGGTTCTACTGGGTGTAGGATTTGAGAGGATGGCGGGACTGTCTTTCCCTAAAGCATATAACATTAGACATAGCATAAAAGCAAACAGGTTAACGTACCAGTAACTATGTGGAGGACTTCTCTTTTTTCCACACGGCATAACACCTTCCAGCATATAGCATTACCGGAGACTCGCTCGGTCTTTGGGTCACGCGCCAGGAGCCAAGAGGAATCCCTGGGGAGCGGGGTGGAGCCAGCGAGTAGTAGGTGGCCATATAGGTACCTCCAGCCGCAAAGCTGAGGGACTCCGATAAGGCTATGCGTGGTATGAGACCTAGGCGGGAACAGAGAAATAACAAAAACAAAGAAATAATAATATATAACTAAGACATAGTAATATGAAACTAAGAAAAAAAGGAACATGGCACCCTTAGCAGAATGGCGATCAGCAGTCCGTGAACACCATTGTTAGTGAGCAGTGAGCGTCTCCACTCGTGAGAGGGGAGGGCCTATGAGCTTGTATTAAAGCAAAGATATAAGTATTGTTCCTCTATGTCAGAAGATCTTTTGGATGTTTTTACAAGGCTGACCATCAATCCTAGGGTTAAATCGGGGGTTGCTGATTGGTCTTGTTAGCGTAGCTGGGCCTCTTTGGAGAGTCTTTCCGGGGACTACGTAGGTCTCTACTCCCCGGGGATGGGGTAGGATTTCCCGCCTGCTGCGTCTCCATGGGTATATGCAACTGAGATTGAAGGTAATTCTCAGCCTCCGCAGGGAGAGTGAAAATTTTAGTCACGCCTGACTGATCAGTGAGGCGCAGGGTGGCTGGGTAGGATAGGGTGAACTTGACGCCTTTTTGGAAGAGGGTTGAGCATATTGGTTGGAAAGCTTTGCGCCGTTTAGACACTTCTTGTGAGTAGTCCGCGAATACTAGAATCTTATGCCCCTCAATTTGCAAGGACTTGGCATTCCTAAAGGACTTTAAGATGGCCACTCTGTCTGCATAATTCAAAAATCTTGCAATTACAGGGCGGGGGGAGCGGCGGTCGTTGGAGGGGGAGCCCAGGCGATGTGCTCTCTCCACGGTGCAGCTTCCTGTGATGCCCAGGGCCCGGGGGATGCGAGAGGCGCATATGTCCATCAGAGCATTATTTGTGAAAGTTTCAGGGAGACCAATAAATCTGAGATTGTTCCTTCTCGTTCTATTCTCGAGGTCATCGATTTTTTCTAATAGGTATTGTTGGGTATGCACAAGTTGCTGTTCTGTCGCATGAGAGGATTGCAGCTCATCCTCAATTTCTGAGGTGCGACTCTCTAGTTCACCCAGCCTTTTAGTATGCTCTGTTAACTCCCTGGTCAGCTGCCCCATGCCCGCCTGCACTGCTCTCTCTACTGCTTCGGCTATTGTTGGGGAGAGGAGAGCGGCTACTGATTGCGCCAGCTTCGCGTATTGTGCCTCTGATGCTTCCCATGGAGGGACAGGCGAGGCGGCCGGGAGAGGCGAAGTGTACGGTCGTACCTGAGGCATCGGGTCTAGCCGGTGCGCTAGCGGGAGTTCCGCCATGGAGGACGAATCGGTCCATCTGCTCCTTGTCAGGGAAGCTGCTGCGGGATTTCGAGCCGCTTTGGGGTCGCTCGTGACCGGTCTGTAGCCGCTTTTGTATAGCCGAGGTCCGGAGCTGCCGCTGCTCACTCCCTCACCATGTGGCGCCGGAACCGGAAGTCCAACAGTTTCTTTTTTGCAAGTCCTGGTTCATATCACTGTTGTTTTCATATGTCAATATTGTGATCTGACCCAGCAACATAGGCCCTCAGAGTAGGGTTGCCACATCATCCCTTTAATCCAGGACACGCATTAATTACACAGGTTCTGTGGCTGATTAAAGTGGTAATTAAACTCACTTGGTCCCTTATCTGCATTAAATTAGCCTCAGAACCTGTGTAATTCATATGTGTCCTGGATTAAAGGGATGATGTGGCAACCCTACCTCAGAGACCTCGATAGATATATGGCATGCTAATTTTATACCCCAGATACCTTTCCTCTCACCCCCCCTTCTCTGCTCTATTTTCTCCTCTCTCTTCTTTCAGGCCTTTCTCCCTTGTTCTCTTTGCTCGGGCAGAAGGCACCCAATCTACATTTGACTCGCTCTCTTCTCACAAGCTCAATATGGCAACCTCCCTGACTTTGCAGGTTGCCTCCCTTAATTGCAGGGGATTTAATACCCCTGAGAAAAGGAGGCAAATTATTTTTCATTTCCACAATGCAAAAACCAAACTCCTGTTGTTACAGGAAACAAATTTCCTCAACAAACTTTATTGAATCTGAATCTTCTAAATCATTCTCAAAAATAATAGCAGACCGCGTAGCCCCTCTCTTACCTGGAATAATACACAAAGATCAGGTCAGATTCATTCCACTCCGTGAGGCTCGTGACAGTACCACAAAAACTATCCACCTCATATCTTATGCCAAACGTCATCACATTCCCATCTGCCTTTTAGCGTGTGACGCTGAAAAGGCTTTCGATAGAGTCAGTTGGCCATTTTTACGTCTTTCGCTACAACAAATTGTAACGGGCCCTATCTTCCTCTTTAAAATAATATCCATATATAGTTCTCCCTCAGCACAAATATTAGCCAATGGTACTAAATCAAACTTCTTTGACATAAATAACAGTACAAGACAAGGCTACCCTTTGTCACCTCTCCTATTTGCGATAGCGGTGGAACACTTATCTCAAGCTATTCCAAATAATGACTCCATACATGGCATACAAACACTCTCTGCCCACTTTAAACTATCGCTATATGCTGATGATTTACTACTTTATGTCACCCAACCCCGCATTATTATTCCATCCTTATTACATGAATTACAGCGTTTCTGTATCCATAGCAATTTTAAATTGAACATCTCTAAAACAGAGGCTCTCAACATCTCCTTATCCCCTCAAGTTCTTTCTAGGACCCAATCCAATTTTCCATTTAAATGGCAATCCCGATCCATCAAATATTTGGCTACCGAGATTCCACGATCATTTTCCAACCTCTATTTTCTTAATTATAGTCCACTTTTGACTAAAATTAGGGGATCTCTGGAGTCGTAGCAGAATTTGCAAACCCCCTGGTTCGGGCGCATGAGTATCCAAAAAATGGACATTTTTCCCAAACTTCTATATTTATTTCAAGCGATACCCATTTAACTACCTATGGCATTCTTTTGGACCCTGCATTTGCTAGTTATCCAATTTGTCTGGCAACGTTGTCTACCTAGACTGAAACATAAATTTCTATGTCACTCCAAATTAAATGGGGGTACTGGACTTCTCGACTTCAAACTACACCATTCTTCAGCATTATTATCCAAACTCCTTGAGTAGTTTCCCCGCCCATTTCTTAAATCTGCATGCATAGTGGAAAGGATCTCTCCCCAGTAGACCTGAGGGCTCTTCTGTGGGGCTATGATAAGACCTTTGGTTCCATTAAAGCTCTCCCTATTAATCAAGGAATCATTAACGACTTGGTATTGTCATCGTCTATCATGGTCATTATCCTCAGAACCCAGCCCTCTAACCCCCCTCTTTGACAATACAACACTTCTGAATGGCGACACCTCCTCTACATACTACTCATACGAACAGTCTTCCTGGCCCACAGCCCAGGATTTTGTCCACCTCTCAGCAGGCCTTTTCAGACCCTGGCAAACCCGACCCAGGGCCTCCCATGATTGGCTCACATCCCTCCGTTTGAATAAATACTGCAATTCACTGCATAAGTCCGGCCTTATACACAGACCTCTGACATACTTTGAAGACCTTTGTTCCCTATCGGAAACACCTCGCCACACGCTGTCACTAATTTATAAAGAAATTTTATCTCATACTCATGAGGAGCTCCCAACTTATACCAGATTGTGGTCTAGGGACTTGGAGACGAAATAACTCCAGAGGAATGGCATACCTCCTTCCTATTTATGCATAAATCCTCGGTTTCAGTATATGTCCAGGAGAAAAATTTCAAATTGTTATCAAGATGATACAAAGACCCAGTCACACTGAATCAGATCTTCCTTAACACTCCAGACGTATGTTGGCGCTGTCCTGGCGCGAGAGGGATATACCTTCACATTTGGTGGGGCTGTCCCCATATTCAACCTTTCTGGAAACACATTTTTCAAATATATAATGGCATTTATGATAAGACACTTGCCCCATCACCCAAAATTGCACTTCTATTAATCCTCCCGGGGTCGGTCAGTACTCAGGAAAACAACCTGCTTAGATTTTTTCTCTCCGCAGCTGGCCAAATTAAAGACAGACATTACCCCTCCAATCAGTCAATGGTAGACTCCATCAATGACATCATGCTTATGCAGGAGATGCAGGCCAAGGAAGCTAACACCTGGGAAAAGCACCGCAAGCTCTGGAGCATTTGGACCCATTACTCAACCTCAGAGCCCTTCCAGAAACAATTCCTTTGTTAATGGGTCCCTATGGTAGACCAAATATAGTGCGATGAGAGTCTCTATATGTAGATTGGACGGGTTGTGTCTCCCGCTTGGCTCCCTCTTTCATCCTGTTCTATTTTTCTCTTCTCTCTTCCCCCTTTCCTCTCCCTCTCTCCTCTTCCTTCACCCTACCCTCTCCCCCTCCCACACTTTTGGATGTGTACTTTACCAGCATAACAGTAAAAATACAATGCACACAGCGAGATGCAAATAAAGGAGCCCTATAGATCAAACCAAGGGATCTCAAAACTGCGCAATTTCAAACAATGTCTTATGCACACATACATACATTAAACATCAGCTGCTACTATAAGTAAAATTGATATATAACACATAAAATAAATCAGAAAACTGAAATATAAAGTAGTGCTAAACATACACATATATTGAACACCCAGTGGTAGTGTATAAAACTTTCAACACAGTCCGGAGTCCATAAAATTATCAAACAAACAGGTCCAAGTGTTGTGAAGACAGTTTGTTGTAAACAGAGGTTTCAACACCACACCGCGTGTGCAGGTTCAATGTGAAATCCTTCTCAAATGGATGTGCACGTACCAAAAATCCATGGCAGGCATTCTCATGCTCAGGCAGAACTCACAGTTGTGTACAATCAACACACAGGGCAGGTAGACTTGATTCCGGGTTACAGCAAAATGTGGATGGCACAAACTCCAAAACATAGTGTGATATAGTAAACACACATAGTTTATTGTATAAAAACAATGCCCTCCCATAGGTAATTCTCTTACCAGAACACGGTTTAAACCGCATATTCAAATAAAGATGCAGACACCGGCCATCCCCGCGTCCTTGCAGACACTGACAAGCTGCCTTCACTTCTCCCTCAACCAGCAGGGATTAAGATGAATCAGACGTCTAATTCCATGGTGTTGCCGTGCAGCCATCTCAGATGCGTTTCGGAGGACAGAATCATCTACACCCCCAGCTCCGGTGGCTTCCTCCTCCAGGCTGTGTCACGTATGTGACGGTGACCCCAGCTAATGAGACGGAAACCAGCTGCAGCTCCGATTACACCAGAAAACGCGGTGTAAATTTATGGACTCCGGACCGTGTTGAAAGTTTTATACACTATCACTGTGTGTTCAATATATGTGTATGTTTAGCGCTACTTTTTATTTTAGTTCTCTGATTTATTTTATGTGTTGTATAACAGTAAGATGTCTGTAACTACGCCCTTTGTCAGTTGATAACTTGTTTTTGGAGGATGGAACCTTATTTCCATTTGTCTTGGAAAATCACCCACCTATGTCATCATGTTTCCCATCCAATATCCTTCCTTTTTATACCCATACATGTTGTACTGTATATTTCTGAAAACATATACAATAAAAATATATTCAACCTAAATACATTATTTCTATCTTTAAATTAACAAATTGACTATTTAAACAACTGGTGGATTATACGTGACTTCAGTAATGCCAGTTATGTTCTATGCTACTATTATAAATATCTATATCCAATTAAATGATGATAACGTAGGAATGGCGCTGTCTAAAATTTAACCATAGGGAGTGTATCTATCTGTGTGGAGTACTCCCCCTAAAGTAATGAATTGATAAGGAGAATTGTTAATAAAAATCAATAAATATCCGTAAAAAGTCCGTAATAATAAATCCGTAAATGTCCGTAAAAATGAATCAATCTAAAATCATCTAAAAACCTCTTTACAATTGGTTTGACTAAAGAAGATAATAAGGTGGTGGTTTAAACGATGTTATAAAACAGAAAGGAGATTTATAAGCTCATATATGCAACATGCCCGTAAGTGTCAGTAAAAGTCCGTAAAAACCAGAAAGGGGGAAATAAATAGGTAAACACATATGTCTATAGAATCTGAATTCACATATTAACGGGTTTTCAGTGATCATATAGTGGAAGCCAAATAAGATAACTAGCAGCGTGGTCAAGTCCGTATGAATGTAAAAGTACTCCGTGGGTTCATTCACAAAATTGGTATCTCTTAAACTATATAGTCCTATGTTTTCACATTAGAGGGAATCAATAACACACTTCAATGACTTTCAAAATTCATGATGGTAAATGCTGTAATCCTCAAAATGAAGTGACTTTGGTGCCGTTTCAAACAGAGGAAATGGTGACTTTCGTGCTTCCCCTCATGTGTCCCCACTTACCAACTACTCCACACCCCTGCAGGGGTACACGCCTCGGTAAATGGGGTCTTGGGGTCCTTCCTTCGGGGGTTCAAATGGATCCTCGCTGTTTATCCTTTCCTGTGTCCCTACTTCCTGTGTTCAGGGGAATCCTCCTTCAGGTGCACAACTCAGGCAGGGGATGTATTGAAAAAGGAAAAATGGAATCCGCAATAGTGAAGTACGTTTTAAAAACGATTTTTATTCACATAAAGGTAAAAACTTGTCCATAAAAGATCACATCAACTTCCCAGTAAAATTGGAGTAAAAACACATAGAGGTGGGGTAAACCCGCTTTGAGGAAGGTAGGAGCCCCTTCCTTCCCCCTCGTGTGCGTTCCAGTGGTCAGTGCTCCAAAACCGGAAGTGACGAAAACACACGTGGCCCAAAAAACGTCATTTCGTCACTTCCGGTTTTGGAGCACTGACCACTGGAACGCACACGAGGGGGAAGGAAGGGGCTCCTACCTTCCTCAAAGCGGGTTTACCCCACCTCTATGTGTTTTTACTCCAATTTTACTGGGAAGTTGATGTGATCTTTTATGGACAAGTTTTTACCTTTATGTGAATAAAAATCGTTTTTAAAACGTACTTCACTATTGCGGATTACATTTTTCCTTTTTCAATACATCCCCTGCCTGAGTTGTACACCTGAAGGAGGATTCCCCTGAACACAGGAAGTAGGGACACAGGAAAGGATAAACAGCGAGGATCCATTTGAACCCCCGAAGGAAGGACCCCAAGACCCCATTTACCGAGGCGTGTACCCCTGCAGGGGTGTGGAGTAGTTGGTAAGTGGGGACACATGAGGGGAAGCACGAAAGTCACCATTTCCTCTGTTTGAAACGGCACCGAAGTCACTTCATTTTGAGGATTACAGCATTTACCATCATGAATTTTGAAAGTCATTGAAGTGTGTTATTGATTCCCTCTAATGTGAAAACATAGGACTATATAGTTTAAGAGATACCAATTTTGTGAATGAACCCACGGAGTACTCATACATTCATACGGACTTGACCACGCTGCTAGTTATCTTATTTGGCTTCCACTATATGATCACTGAAAACCCGTTAATACGTGAATTCAGATTCTATAGACATATGTGTTTACCTATTTATTTCCCCTTTCTGGTTTTTACGGACTTTTACTGACACTTACGGGCATGTTGCATATATGAGCTTATAAATCTCCTTTCTGTTTTATAACATCGTTTAAACCACCACCTTATTATCTTCTTTAGTCAAACCAATTGTAAAGAGGTTTTTAGATGATTTTAGATTGATTCATTTTTACGGACATTTACGGATTTATTATTACGGACTTTTTACGGATATTTATTGATTTTTATTAACAATTCTCCTTATCAATTCATTACTTTAGGGGGAGTACCCCACACAGATAGATACACTCCCTATGGTTAAATTTTAGACAGCGCCATTCCTACGTTATCATCATTTATTTAGTGTTTCCTGCTTGGAAATTTATAGGAAGGCAGCAGTCTCACTTTAATCCACAGTCATCCTAAGCGTAGGAATCTCCCATATTTTCTGATCTATATCCAATTGCAGGTTGTTTTGCTACCATGGCAGAGACAACAAAACACTGAAATTTTATACGCCTGGATTATTTTCTGCTGCCAGTATGCATTTCCTTCTATAACCTTTTAATTTACTTTTGCGGTACTAATTGCAGAAATGTGGTAACTACTATACAAGTTATTCTTTTTACTGTCAATCATTTTATTGGTCTCTCACTCAATAACCTGTTTTTCTTTACTACATTATAACAGTAATAATACAGACAGATACTGTTCACATAAACAACATGTTTATTATCACATAAAGTCTGCAGCTCAGTGTGATGACTAACCTGAAATATGAAAGAACAAAACACAGATTATATTACTGCAATGTTTCGTTTAATTATCTTGCTTCAAATTAGATTCTAAACTTTCAAAACAGTGCCATATTATGTATCCATATTTATAAAACAGTCCCTAAACAAAAGAGAATGGCTGAGGGACCAGCACAAAAGGATAGATGATAAAAAGGATTACAATTATAAACACGCAGCTTTCATTTTGTAAAAAGCTGATTCTGTTCTACAACTCCACAAATAAAATGTTCTCAGTATTGAAAGTATTGTTTTATTTAACTCCTTTGCATCATAATCTAAAATGTCAAAAGGCAATTATATTTTTAAGATAGTATAGTGGTGTTTGCTTTCATAAGGCATTCATGATAACAGTCTACCAAGATTGAAATTCCATCTAAACACTGGTTCTAAAGTGTACAAGTATTCCTACATTGTATATGTAGATCAAGCCTTTCTCAACTAGGGTTCCATTGAATCTTAGGGTTCCCCCAGGGGTGGTTGGGGTTCTTTAAGCAGTGAACAGTAGCTGACTGATTTCCCACCTGACATTGGCTGTGTAATTCTGGCACCAATGTCACTCAGCAGACCCAGTGGTGTGGTACCAGTTAACCTTCTCCTGTTACCTATCTTATAAGCAACAATGACATAAATGGGCTTTTTATTTGTCTGTAAAGGCTGGTACACATGGGCCGAATATCAGCCGGTATCAGCTGGTTCAACAGAAACCGATCAACATTTGGTCAGTGTTTACAGCAGCCTGTCAGCCAGAAGAAAGCTGTTACTAGCATCCAGCTTCTGTCGAATAGGCATACTGGAAAACCAGCAGCTGATTGTTACTCGATTAGCGCTCATGGCCAATGGCTGTGAGCGCTGATCAGTGTGTTCCGGCGAGGGGTTGGTCCCCCTGTCAGAACACAATAACACAGTGGGGGAAAGGGGGTGGGATTGCTGTATTAACATTAACATTTTTGATTGCGTTAGTACAGCAATCTGTCCCTTTTTTTTTTCATTCAGCCCACCGGCAACTAGGATTTCCATTTTTTAAGGGAGTTTTCACTTTGCAGGAAACATTTCCTTTAGCTTTGCTGACTTCCAATCATGTGCAAGCAATTTTTTTTTTTATTCACCTTGGTATTAGGTATTTATTTTAAAATGGACAGCTCCAGTTTGTAAGTTAGCATTGCAGCCTGTGGTATTTTTTTAACATGTGCGAGACATTTAAAAGAAAAAAAATAGGAGGAGTATGGCTACTTCACTGCAGTATGGTAGTATGAGGCACTAGTTCTGCTCTATCGCTCAGAATCTACAGTTACAGAGGAGGCTTTTACCCACAGTGATACCACCAGCTGTTGCCTGACCTGCCTCTCGTTCTGGGAAGATGACCCACAAGAGAAAAGAAGCTCCCCAGCCAAAGAAATTGTCACATTTCTTCCCTCCAGTGAAACAAGGCTGCTCCCAAGAACGTGTCAGTGGTCGCTCTGACTTTCTCCAGCAGCTCTCACTCATCCACTCCAGGAGTCCAGCCAAGTCCAAACCCTGTCTGCCAACAGAAACCATAAGGCTGAGGTGAGCACAGGACAGAACTCCTTGGATGATATTAGAGAGCTGGCTGACACTATTAACTCCTTCCTTACCAGTAACCAGACTATTTCAGATACCACTCTCAAAGGCATGCTTGTTTCCTTGCGCAGCTCGGTTCACAAAGATATGATGACATGTAAGCAGAGCTTTAAAGCTGAAGTACAGGAGCTGGGGGAGAAAGTTGATCATTTGGAGCAAAAGATGGGGGAATTTGCTTCCTCATATAATACACTAGTCGATGCACAATGAGCAGGATGATGGAGTAGTGTGGCTTAAAGCAAAGGTGGCCGATTTGGAGGATAGGTCACGCAGGAACAACATTAATATTTGGGGAATTCCAGAGATTATCCAGCCAGCTCAATTGCAGCAATATGCCTGCGCGTTTATGCAAGCTGTACTGCCATCTGTATCAGAGTCTGAATTGGTGATCAACAAAAATCATGAGTTACTGAAAAATCAACATCTCCCTGAAAATACTCTTAGAGATGTGCTTATGGGGGTGCATTTTCCCATGTAAAGGAGCAATTCATGATGGTATACTGCAAACCCACTCAACTTCCTACAAAATTTACAAATATCCATCTGTTTGCTGATTTATCTCAGTACACCATGTAGAAACGCAAATCCCTTTTACCTATTATCAAAGTCTTGCATAATAACAGCATTATCAACTTGTGGGGATATCCAACGAAGCTGACCATCACCCACAACAACTCAACCTCAGTGATAACCTCACTTGAGAAACGGTTGAAATTGATGTGATCCTGGGATATCCTACTGGAACCTGCAACAACCCTTCCATCTTCTTCTCCAAAGCTGGACACCCACTCTGACTGACAAGCTGTGTCTTACAAATGTAAGCAAACAGCAAAATCAACTTGACCTCCTCCTTGCATCTACAACCTGATGCCGTCTGATTCCCCTAGGCATCATGGAGCTTTAGATCCACAAATCTACCTCCTGTTGAAATGTGCAGAATGACTGCACACGGGTCTCTTTTTTTAATCTTTTGTTCTCTCTTATATCTATTTTATATTGTTTTGGTTTTCTCCCCTTGTTTTCAGGGTTTGATACTAGTGCTCAATTTTGTCTGCACCCAGGAAATCATCTGCAGAATATACCTTAGCCTTATTTCCTTGGCTGTGGCCTTTACTCTCCATGTCCTCATACCCAAACCAGAAGGCAGATATTTAATTCTGATCTGTGAACTTAAAGTGGTAGTAACCCCTGGAACATTATTTTTTCAATATGTGGTGCATACTAGCACATTATGATATTGCCTTGCAGGTGGAAACATTTATTTTGTCTTACAGAGTTTACTACTGTTTTAACAGACCCTTCACAATAGAAAAAAAAGATTTTTCGCAAATTATCTACAGTTAAAAAAGGCTCACTTGTGGTATGTGGGGACTTTAATCTTCCTGCAAACCATCACATAGTTTCTTTCTCCACAACAAAACACTCTTTGCGTACACTACAACTTCATCGTACATGCTGAAGATCTCTTTGATGTTTGGAGGTGTCAGCATGCAAACAAGCGTGATTATACTTTACACTCCGATAGGCGCAACTCTTACTGAAGGATCAATATGATTTTGGTTGATAAGCTTATGTTGCAATCAGTATCTTCCTCCATCATCCATGATACCACGTGGCCTGATAATGCTCCTGTTTCAATTTCACTGATGGAGGAATATACACCTGGCAGGTTAACGCTCAAATACTTCAAATGCATACGCATGACTCTTATATTGCAAGTCAGCTGCAGGAATATTCTTCTTTCAATACTTATTCTGTGTTTAACCTATCTACTCTATGGTGTGCCTAAAAGTAGAGCTGTTAAATATAATTGTGGAATCAATGCATCCTGATGCAGCCTTTCCCAATTCTGCATCATTGCATAAAACAGCTGCATCGATTTTCAATGTCATCCCGGCCACACCGCGCCCTGCCTCTCCTGGGAGAAAGAACAACGGTGGTGGACTAGTGGATTGGCAGGGGAGTCTGTGTTTTGGGTCAAAGGGGTTTCTGTGATAGTGTGATCTGTCTCTGTGGTGGAAGGGGGTCTCTGTCTCTGTGGTGGAAGGGGGGCCCTGTCTCTGTGGTTGAAGGGGGTATGGTTGTGACGTAATGGGGGTCTCTGTATCCCTGGGGGAAGATGGCTGTGATGTGGCCTCTGTATCTATAGGCAGGATATATGACTGTGATGGGAGAGTCTGTATCTCTGGGGGGAGATGATTGTGATGAGTCTCTGTATTTCTGGGGATGGCTGAGATATGAGTCTCTGATTTTTTTTTTGTTTTTTTTTTTTAGGGGAGAGCATTGCTGTAAATGGGTGTCTGTATCTCAAGGGGATGGCTGTGATATGGGCCTCTGTGTTTTTGTAGGGTGGAGATTGCTGTAATGAGGATCTCTGGGAATAAGAAGTGAAAGTTATGGGGTTGTCTCTGAATCTCTAGTTGAGAATAATGGCTGTGATGGGGACTCTTTGTATGTGTTATATTTTGTGCATTTAGGAATGTTTTTCAGGTCTTTTTTTAAAAAGCATCTACTGAGCAGTGGATAACTAGTTCTTGAGATAGTCTGTTCCATATTTTCAAAGCTCTGATGGTGAAGAATCTTTTCTGTATATGTAGCCCTTTTCCTCCAAATTTAAAGAATGCCCCTTTGTTCTCTGTAATGAACTGAAAGTAAATAACTTGTAACCCTCTTTTGGGATGATTATGAGAATTACCATCCCCCAAATAGGACATTGCACTAAACCCATTGGTAAATAAGAGAACAAGAACCTTTGCTATGCTTATGCCTATTGCTAAATGGAATAGTGGGTCTGATAATAAATTTGGCAGTGCTTTCAGGCTCCAGCCTTACACCCAGGAGCCAGGACCAGGTCTCAGAACAGAAGGGATTCCTTTCTTGGGAAATTTGTCAGTAACCTAATCAAAGTAATTGGGAATAGATGAACTACTACAACCAGCATATAGCATATATTAATTTAATATACTGCTGTCCACTCAGCCCCTCCCGTTATAGCCATTTAGATCGGAGGAGAACAGACGGAGGTCATGTGACCGCATGGCTAGAACAGATCTCAGATAAAGTATTTTATTCAGAGGCATTGTTTTACACTAACACTTACACAGCATAGGATGGATTCATAAAACAGAGGGGCTAGCCTGGCAGTAATATTTATTTAATTTTATAGGGAACTTGTTGATTTTTCGGTCGCGTCTTAGTTGACAAGTGCTTTTTTTAACACTGACAGAGTTTGTTGATGTCATCCATCACATACAGTATGTGGCATGCTAAAATGGCAGAAGGAGACCAAAAAGAGGGAGAGATAAAAAATGTACCTAGCATTTTAAAAGCAAACACCTTGGGCACATTTTGGATTTTATGAACAAACAGGGAAGCACGAATTGGACAAGGCATGTGCTGTGTGTAAAGCCGTTCACACAAAAATGAAATACTTAGGGAATACTACTAACTTGAGAAACCACGTTATCCGTTTTCACCCTGAGATGCTAGCACCTGCCGCTACCAGTGCCAGTGTCAAGTATATAGACCCAGCTCAGCCAAGAGTTGATGCAATGCTGTCAACTTTACTGCCCAACTCTGAAAAAGGTAAGAAAATAACCAAAGCTCTGGCAGCTTTCATAGCCAAGGACCTATGGCCTTAATCTGTTGTGGACAACCCTGGGTTTTGCCACCTGTTGAAGACGCTAGAGCCACATTATAACATCCCATAACGCAGTCACTTTACAGAAAACATTATACCTGCACTCTACCACGAAACCAAAGCTCAGGTAATTGCATCAATGAGCCATGCAAGTCAAGTCGCAATAACGTGTGATTCATCGACTTCATTTGCGACGGAGACTTATGTTACAATAAGAGCACACTGTGTTAATAAGGACTGGCAGATCACGTGCTGAAAATGAGAGCCATTTATAAGTCTCACATGGGTGCTCATCTAGCACAGCTACTATCTCATGTTGTGGAAGAATGCCAGCTGTCCAATAAATCTGTAGTGCTTGTGACCGACAACGCTTTCAACATGATAGTTGCAGTACAAGTTGGGAAATTGCCTCATGTAAAATGTATCATCCATACACTAAATCTTGCGTCCCAGCAGGCGCTGAA
Source organism: Glandirana rugosa (assembly GCA_018402905.1). Taxonomy (NCBI): domain Eukaryota; kingdom Metazoa; phylum Chordata; class Amphibia; order Anura; family Ranidae; genus Glandirana; species Glandirana rugosa. The sequence goes on from BLSH010277613.1 coordinate 253,295, forward strand.
TGTGGCTACACTCTCCAGGCTTCTCGGCAGAGTGCGAGAAATATCCACATTCTTTCACCTCAGCACTACAGCAAGCCACTGTCTAAAATAGAAACAGAAATGTCTCAGCCTGACGAATGATAAGCTGATGACTGGTGTGCCAACAAGATGGAACAGGGCATATGACATAGTTGAGAGGTTCTTAGAACAACCTGCTGTCTGTACCACCTTGCTGTCTCCAAAAGTCAGAAAAGGAGAATCAGGTCTCTGCACTCTCAACAAAACAGATGTGTCAAATGCAGAGGATGCTGTGAGTGCATTAAAGCCAATGAAGGATGCATCCATGCTGATGTCAGAAGAACGCAATCCAACAGTGTTGCTCATTGCCCCTCTAAATGCTCATCTCTTCCAGAGCATGACAGACACCATGGGAGACACATCCATGATCCATGAGATCAAGGATGCCATCAAAACAGATCTCCTGAAGAGGTACGGCAGTGAAGAAGAGAATAAGATCCTTCATACAGCCTCTGCATTGGATCCTCGCTTTAAGGGACTGCCTTTTATTCTCACAGAGAAGGAGAGATTGGAGATATACAGAGGAGTGACTGAGGAGGCAGCATCCTTGGAGTTAATTTTAATTTCATCATGTTTCTTGAAACAGCTAGTAGCCTAGCTAGATTGTTGTAAGCCCTGCTTCACAATGATGACTGCACTGATTCCTGTGCTGTTTCAGCACCCAATCAGAATTGCAGGCAGTTCACAGTGTGTGCTCTTATGCCATTTACTATTGTTTTGTTCAAACACAGATTACATCTAATAGGAGGACAAATGTGGATGAAGTGCCTAGGGGAAAAGTAACTCTGGTAGAAGAAACACCCATCGAGGACAGCCATTCTCCTCCGAAGATAAAGGCCACATCGCTGCTTGTGACTTTGCTGAGACAATCTTTCACTGACACTGAAGGTACAAAAGAACCCAAGACCCCTATGACAAGGCTGAAGAGTAAATGGAAAAATATTGTAAAGCCCAACCTCTGCCTCTCACAGAAGACCCTTTGAACTGGTGGCGTGAGCATGAGGTCATATTTCCCCTCCTCTCTCAGCTGTCAATGCAATACTTGTGTATCCCAGGCACAAGCGTGTCTGCAGAGCAGATTTTCTCCACTGCAGATGTGGTAACTGCAAAAAGAAGCACCCTCAAACCAGGGCACGTGGATCAACTAGTGTTCTTACAGAAAAACCTACATATTCCCTAATGCTGAGCAGTGATTCTATAAAGCTCTTATATTTGTTATAGCGTTATAGCACTGGAGAGAGAATGGTTTGTTAACCCTCAACCAAATAAATACTAAAAGTGTATTTCCAGACAACTGTCCTAACCATGCAGTGGGCCTGGGAAGGACCATCTGCATTATTTTGGAGCCTTCCAGCCTGGAGTTCCACTGAGAACTTAAATGGCTGTAGGGCCAGGAACCACCTAGTCACCCGGCTATTTTTCTCCCAGTTGTTACACATCCACTTAAGGGGGCCATGGTCCGTGACTAGCCTGAATGACCTTTCCAGCAGGTAATATTTTAGGGCCTCTAAGGCCCACTTGATGGCCAGCACTCCTTCTCCACAATGGCATAATTCTTTTCATGTCTATTAAGCTTCCTGGTTAAGCAGATGACCGGGTGCTCCTCGCCATCTCTGATCTGGGACAGAACAGTACCTAGTCCCACCTCAGAGGCGTCGGTTTGAATGATAAACTCCTTTGTGAAGTTCGGCATCACAAGCACTGGTTGTACACAAAGGGCTTGCTTCAATTTCTGGAAAGCCTTTTCAGCTTCAGGATTCCACGGAACCATTCCTGATGCTCTAAGAGCATTTGTTTGTATTGGAAGGACCCTTCGGGGATAGAGAAGGCTGTTTTTTCCTTTGCTGACTCTGTTAGGGGGATCTGCTAGTATCACTTAGTAAGGTCTAGGGTTGTTATGTACCAAGCCCTTCTCAACCTATTCACAAGTTCGTCAACCCATGGCATCGGGTATGCATCAAACTTAGACACCTCATTCAGCTTCCTAAAATCTTTACAGAACCGGATAGTGCCATCGGGCTTTGGGACCAGTACTATAGGGCTCCACCAGGCGCTGTGGGACTCCTCTATCACATCTAACTCCAACATGGTTTTTATTTCAATTGCCACCGCCTCTCATCTAGCCTTAGGTATTCGGTAGGGTTTTACATTTACACTGACCCCAGGTTTCGTAATTATTTCATGTTATAGCACTGTGGTCAGTCCGGGTAGGGAAGAGAAAAAGTCTCTATTTTTACTGACAAATTCCTTAAGGTTGTTTTGTTGAATGGCAATGACTTGGTTATGGGGACACCCGGGGTTAGGGGTAACCTGTCCTTTTGGGGTGTGTGCACTGCCAATAAAGTCTCCCTGTCCTTCCACGGTTTTAGGAGATTAACATGGTGAATCTGACGTTTTCCTTTTCCCAGGCTGGTAAATTTTATAGTTTACTTCCCCTACTCTTTCCCTAATCTCAAAGGGACCCTGCCATTTTGCCAGGAATTTACTTTCGACCGTGGGGACTAGCACCAGCACTCTGTCCCCGAGGGTTGAAAGTTTGGGTTTTGGCACCCCGATTGCAAACCCTTCTCTGGGCCTCCTGGGCTTGCTTCATATGCTCTTGTACAAGGGGCAGGACAGCTGCGATTTGATCCTGCATCAAGGAGACATGCTCTATGATGCTTCTATATGGGGTGGGCTCTCCCTCCCATGTCTCCTTTGTGACATCTAGCAGCCCCCTGGGATGTCTATCATACAAGAATTCAAAGGGGGAATACCCCGTAGATGACTGCGGAACCTCTCGTATGGCAAACATGAGGTACGGCAGTAAAAAATCCCAATTTCGCCCAACTTTATCCACCACCTTTTTTAGCATACTCTTGAGGGTCTTGTAAAACCTTTCCACAAGACTGTCAGTTTGAGGGTGTTAACAGACGTACAGAGAAGGGAGAATTTTGTACAATTTACACAATTCCTTGGTTACTTTGGACATGAATGGGGTACCCTGATCCATCAAGATTCTTTAGGGATCCCCACCCGACTAAACATCTGGACCAGTTCCTTAGCGATAGTCTTAGCGGAGATATTCCGCAAGGGTATGGCCTCAGGATAGCGGGTCACATATTCCAGTATCACCAGGATGTGCTGGTGTCCCCGGGCATATTTTACTACTGGTCCCATGAGATCCATGCCAATTCGCTCAAATGACACTTCAGTTATGGGAAGTGGGACAAGGGGACTACGAAAATGAGGTAACAGGGCTGTCATTTGACACTCAGGGCATGTCTCACAGTATTCTTTGATGTTTGCATACAACCCAGGCTAGAAGAATCTCTGGGTTGTCCTCTCCCTGGTTTTCTCCATATCCAGATGCCCCCCCCCATGACCATGGGCCAGATCTAGCACTATCCGGCGGAAGGGTTTGGGAACCACTAGCTGTTTCAGCTCATCCTCTCCGTGTTTCACCAACTGATACAACAAAACATTTTTAAGCACTATGTAGGGAAAAGACACCCCACAATTAAGGTCCACAGGTTCCCCATCCATCACCTTCATGTTTTCTCTGGCTCTAAGGAGAGTGACATCCCATAGTTGTTCTGTACAGAAGTCTTCCCTCCGGACCTCCAAGTCAGGGACTACATTTGGTTCACACTCACAGTCAGGGACAGAGACATGGTTTGAGACATTAACCATCTGCTCGGAGCCAGCTTGCAGCTCCTCCGGCTCCCCAGCCATTACAGGAAAAGGAAGAGGGTCTCCTTCTTCCTCAGTCATGCCACCAATCTCTCCTTCCGGTTGGCAAAAAGGGTCTGGTGAGAACTCCAATGCCTCCTCAGCAGGGGGAGCTCTTTCCTCCAGGCTCTCTGTGCCTTCCCACAAATTCCAAAAATGGGGAAAATCCCTCCCCACTAGGGCTGCATGAAGCAGGGAAGGTACCACTCCCACTGAATGGGTCACTCTGCCTTAAGGGTGTCAATCTCGACCAGCGCTGTCTTGTAGTCACGAGTGTCCCCATGGATGCAAATGACCCCGACAGTGCTAGGGTGTAACCTGGCCGGATTTACACAGCTACTTTTGACCAACGTTATCACACTACCAAGCAGCGCAGTGACGGGTTTCCTGTCAATAGCAATCACACACATTTGCTTCGCCATTTGACTTGAGCATGATGCCATACATGCAACCTGTGAAAACAGAGAAATGCGTCTTTTCATATAAGCATTATCACATTGCATGGGTTCATCATTCAGGGGACAATTGGCAGCAATATGTCCCAATGCATGGCACCGGTATCACTGTATGTATACTCTACCCAGTCCTCTCAAGGGTCCCCAAGACCTTCCTTGCTTCTTTGGCCAGTCTCTAGGTCTAGAGCCTCCAGTCTCTTTAACCATATCAGTTTTTAACAAATTTCCCCTCGCCGCTGAACCCAGGAACAGTCTTACTGGGTTTGCTGAGCAATCTTACACCTCTAGAGACATTGGAGTGGGATGCAGATGGGTGCAACAAGTCCTCAGCAGCTGTGTATCTCTCCACAAGGTCCACCAGTTTGCTTGCAGTTTTGGGATCCCCATGGCTGACCCATTTCCTCCAAGCAGCAGGGTGCGCCCGCAGATAGCGGTCTATGACCACACACTCCACGATCTGGGGACCTGGCAAAGTCTCAGGCTGGTAAGATGAACTAGATCGAACATCTGTGAACGGGGTGGCTTGTCAGTGCGATAGGTCCACTGATGCCCGCGTTGGGCCCGGACCACCATGGTGACCCCCAGGTGTGCAAGTATCTCTGCCATTAGAATCTCATAGTCCTGGGCCTTATCTGTTTCCAGATCAAAGTAGCCTTTTTGGGGGTCAAGAATGGTGCTAGCAGTCCCGCCCACTGTTCTTTTGGCCATCATTCACGAAGAGCAACTCGTGCAAAGGTATGCCTCCATATCTTCCGCAGTTGTCATCTTCTGCATGTGGTACAAGGCGCATACCAACCTTGGCGCCACTGTCACTGGAGGTGCGGGCCCCTTTTTTAACTCAAGCAGGGCTTCTGCAAACTGCTGTATCGTCTCCTGTTGTGCTGCGATAGCCTGGCGACTTGCCTCTTGCTGAGCTGCCTGTTGTGCTGCGATAGCCTGGAGTCTCTCCTCTCTTAGCTGCAGCGGCCTCTGTGACCTGGCGGTTGGTTTCCCGCTGGGCTGCATTGGCTTGTAGTGGGGCCTTCAACATTTCCTCCATCTTTGAAAGTTGCCCGCATCCTCCACCACGTGTGGGAGATTAGCTCATGGGGATCGCTTTTCAGGGGAAAAGATTCAGCATGGATGTCATTCTCTTTAAAGACTGGTGGCTTGCCAGGTTTATTTTTGCAGGTTTGCAAGATCAAAACATAAACAGAAATAGAAAACAAAACCTTGCCGTCTGGCACTACACTAAACAAAGAGTTTCCTCTCTATAAAGTGTGGGGCTGTCCCCGACACCCTCAAAACATAAGCACATTGCAAACCTTGTTTTTAGAGTGCAATTTAGCATACAGAGCTCTCTCAGTTTTTCTGCCTCTGAGATCCAGGATCGAGCTCAAGTGAGATCTCTTCCTGATCATTAAATGCAAGTGGAGAGGGGTTTTAGTAACCCAGAAAGTCCGGGCTGGAACCAGCTCTGCCATGGTAGCTGGCAAAACCCGGGTCAAAATAATCGCATGTGAGGCTACAAGTATCACCCCTCCATTGTCGTGCCTTGCATAGCATCACAACACACACACACTACAAAAAGAACACACACGCCCACTTTCTTCATCATGATTCACTCTCTATGACGTGTGTGTTTTTTTTGTATTGTATGTTACTTGTATGTGTAACATTACCTTATTTGTGATTCCACAAAGATTTACTCAAGGTTTTAAGCTTCAAGTTACTATTTATTCTGTCAAGGATTTTCCTTCCTCTAATGGTGGTTTGGCTTCAGTTGTCTGGCATAGTTCAATACTACATGAAATGTCAATGCCTACTGTGTGTATGTGTTGACTGGCAAACAACATCACAGTGAACCTGGAACATTTTATATTTGTTATATTTGTTATAGCTTTTCTAGCACTGGGGATAGAGAATGGTTTGTTTTTGAAGATTGTCAATTTTGATTTTTCACACTAAAAAGTGTCTAGGTGTTACCCTCAACCAAATAAATACTAAAAGTGTACACCAGACAATTAAGCCAAGCCACAGTAGAGGAAGGAATATCCTTGAAAGCAATAAAGCTGGCAAAATTCTGGTTCAAAGGCTCAGGGCCTGTAAACTGCAAACTAAAATTACACACATACAACTTGAATAGCAATCCCACTATCCCACAACCACCCCATGCAAGTATAGAGGGCATTTTATCATCTCTCAACCTACCTTCCCTTTCATTCACCCAACTGACTACATTAAACCCTCCCATCATGCCTGCTAAAATAGCCAGAGAAATAAAATCGATCCCTCTTGGTAAATTCCCTGGACCTGATAGATTGTCTAACAATTATTACAAACAATTCCAGCATTTGTTATGTCTGACCCTTGGTAAACTCTACAGTGAGATCTTCCGCCTTCTACTGCTCCAAAAAGCCTATATTATTACTATTCCAAAGCCTGGAAAGGAGCATACCACACAGACTTCTTTGCTCAACACTGATGTAAAGATGTATGCCAAGATCTTAGCCCAGAGGCTTCTTCTTATATTACCTACTCTGATCAAACTGGGTCAAGCAGGGTTTACCCAAGGTAGACAAGCCTCTGATGCTACACGTAGAGTCATCAATATTCTCCACTATGCCAAATCTCATTGCACACCTTCTCTGCTCCTCTCGTTTCACATGCTTAAACAAATTGGCTTTGAGGGACCTATTTTGTCCCCCACTGTCACGTACCTGGTAGGCGAGTCTGACTTATGCAGTAGGCAACCTCCCTTACTCACCTGACTCGGGAACCCCTGGTAGAGCAGACAGGGGGCTCGGGAGTACAGGAGAGCACGAGGGTCGGACTGGATCACTGATGATGGTAATAGGTCCGTTGGAGCGCTCGTGCAGCAGAAGCGTGGTCGTGCGGGCTGGGTCGGCAACTGGCTGGCGGTGCGGTACAGAGGAACAGGCAAAAGAGTGGTCGGGTACAGGCAGAGTTCGTTAACAGGCTGACAGCAGAGGTGCAGAAGGATCAGGCAATCGGATGGTCATAGGCAGGCCAAGGGTCGGTACAGGCGGAGTTCAGACAAGGTCGGGCAAGCCGGGTCACAGGAACAGGAGACAGGAACAGATAACAGGCACAAGTTGCTCAGGAAGGACGGGTACACGCTGTAGATCAGACAGCATCTGCTTACAGGAAGCAGGAAGTTTAAATAGAGCTGCCCTTCATGGAATGAGAGGAAACCACACCCAAGTGCAATTAACCCTCGCACAGTCTTCTAACACCCATTCTTGCATTGTACTGCTCACCATCAGCGCATATACCTAAAGCATACTGACCCACTCATTCTCAATAACTAATTGCATGTGTCAAGGCTGCCCATTGTGTTCTACCTTCTTCAACCTTTTTGTTGAGCCACTTGCTAAGGCTATTAGGTCACATCCTGACATTCACAGATTCACCTTTAAGGGCAGATCACACGTCAACAACTTATTTGCAGATGATGTTATACTTTTTCCTCCAACATACATTCACCTAGCTAGCTGCTGCCCATAAAATCTTTACTTCCTTCAGCTAGATATTCTACTATAAGGTAAACTTTACAAAATCCCTAATTTAAGCTATAGATATAGACCCTGCTCTGAAAGTGCCCCTACAATACTCCTACCCATACATGTGGAGTACCTCATATATCCCCTATCTAGGGCTGCATTTGACAGTCAATACTGCTCAAATAGCTGATGAAAGTTAAATCCCTCACTTAGATAAACTCACTAATGAAGCCAGTTGCTTAACTAATGTGGAACTCTCATGGTCAGGACTTCTGGTATCCTTTAAAATCTTTCTGTTACCACAAATCTTCTACCTTTTTAGGACATTGCCTGTCCCTCGTAAGTGGAGCCACCTATAAGCTTTAAATTATTTACTCACATGTTACATTTGTCATGACAACAAGCCTAGATGTTCTCGTTCTCTACTTTTCAAGAATAGAACTGCATGGGATTGATTGACTTACATGATTACTATCATGCATCCCTTTTGATGCAACTAAAACATTGGGTTATCCCCTCTACAGAAATTTTGTGGAGTGATATAGAGTGAACATTCAGTTCCAGACACACAGCTTATGCTCCTTCTTAATAACTGACGCCTGGACATCTCAAACTTTATCATATCTTCCCCCAACTATCCAACTGTCCTTGATAGCATGGAGAAAGTTATACTCTCCCAACTCTCCTCTACCAAAGTAAATGTTGTAGTATCCATCTTTACTTTAGAAGACCTTATTTCAGACATTCCCCTAGAAAACTGGGATAGCAAGGGCATAGCTACTGTAACTACTGTAACTGACTTATACTGTATGTAAGGGGCAAACTGAAATCATTTGAGGACTTAGCTAGAGAATTCCATATTCTCCAAACAGATCTCTATACATACCTTTGTATAACACATCTTCTTCGCTATATTCCTATGCGGGGAGTTTCCCTCCATGCCGCGAGCTGGCAGTTCTTTGCCTTAAATCCTATTCCTTGTAAAGGTATCTTCTTATTTTACAATTTACTCCAAGACAAGCTTAGTTTCTGCAGAACTTTCCCTTACTTGAAATGGGAACTTTATTTGAACAACTCTTACTCAGCATATCAATGGCAACGTGCATTTAGAGCACTTTATAGAGTCTCCCACTGTGTTAACCACTGGGAATTAACCCATAAAATAGTTTTACACTGGTATCATACAGCATATAGGATCTCTAAATCTCTGCAATCCCAGTCACCCCTGTGTTGGTGTAGATGTGGCTCTGTGGGATACCATAAACTTATATTCTGGACTTGTAAGCATCTCACTAGCTTCCAGAGCAAAATCTTTTGCATTATCTCCAATATCAAGGCCATTATGTCTCTTTCTTACCCTGCCATAAATCTAGGGACTGAGAGATTCCCCTTGTCCTACTGTATTTTAGTAACCCATATCCTACTGGCAGCTAGACTGCTTATCACAAGATGTCGGAAATCAAATGAGGCTATTGAGATAAAACGCATGAACCATAAATATGAAAACAAATTGCTAACAGACAAGGTACCAGAGGGGCCTTTGACAGCCATTGGCACTATGTCTATATTTTGTACTGCTCTACTTTTGATAACAATACAAATTAATTAAAAAAATAATAATAATTTAAAAAAAAAAAGAAAGAAAAAATATATTGAAGTTGTTCTTTTAAAAAATATATGGTCAGATTGGTAACCTGTAGGGCCAGCTTAACATGTCTGTTTAAAAGTGAGAAAAATGTGGGCTGCCACTGGTGACCTACTAGTTGGCTGGTTGTCAAGCTGATACTTTGGCTGTCATGCTTTCTTGCTTATTGAATCAGAACAAGTACGGAAGTTCTAATGTCATTCTGACTTGGTTAATACTTGTTTCAGGCCAGTGAAAAAAACAATAAGATCAGCATATCATGTAGCTAGCATTTTTAGAAGGAGGACAGCAATGACCACCAATGCAAATCATGAGAAGTTCCCCTAAAAAAAGTTCAAGGATCAAAGAGTAAAGTGAAAACCTCACAAGTCATAGTAGCTAGTCAGAATTCAACTTGAACAGGTATGAAGTCAATAACGGAAAATCCTATAATTCGCTATTAATGGCTGCACCTATGGATTATTTATGGAATCATTTTTTTGTCCTACAATTTTTAAGCTTTGTTATATCTAGGCTTTTTAATGGAAATCATCCAAATAACAACTATCTGAGCCTGATATTATTATACAGACAATGGCATGTCTAAAGTACAGGTAATGCATGCATTGTGGTGTATTGGTTAACACATCCATTAATGAGCACAGTCCAGAAATGGGTAACAAAATAGTTGCAATGTCTTTGAGGTCATGCATGTTAGGAGTGATTGCAAGAACCTAATATGAACAGGCTTGAGGGAAGGGGGCGTGTTTGAAGATCTTTTTTTTTTATTTAAAATTTCTTAAGGAATTTTTCATAGTACAAAGTACAGATCTGCATGTTTAGTAACAAAATGTGATGTGCAAATTACAAAAAGCAAGTAATAGAACAGTCAATATCAGTCAGGATGCCAATGAGATGTGATGAGAAAATAGTAAGAAATCCAATAGCCAATATCGTAATATATAGCAATATAATTGATATAAGGATTCATGGATGAGGGAGGGGTACATATAAGTACACATAGGTGAGTAGGGTATTGTAAGGATGATGTCTAATGCCAAGGCAGGCTTAGGCTCGGGATTATAGCCAGTTCTAGTTAGTTGAAGGGGGTACATCTTGAATCCTGAAGCCAGAGATGCCATATTTTATGGAAATGAGGGGTATTCAGATGTGCGTTGGCAAAGAGTCCTTCCATCTTGCTGTGTTCATTGAGTGCATTGATCACATCTTAGAGAGATGTAAAGTGTGGAGTTCTATTTGTGTGCAATGGAAAGTCTTGTTGCTATAAGGATATGTATGAGTATAGCATGCGTGGCGGGGGGGGGGGGTATCTATCAAGCCCAATTTTGAAGAGAGCCAGTTGGGGGGGGGTCAGGGAAATTTTGATGCCAATTAGGTCATCAGCAAACAAACCCAAACG
>BLSH010277613.1:293877-305173 GCA_018402905.1 Glandirana rugosa
GGCATAGTGGAGGTGTGGACATGCACTTTTGACAAAAATCAGAAGCGCGATCGTACGACAATCGAACCGTGTGTACAAGACTTTAGGGTGTGCACCCCAAAGCTCAAACACACATTTGTCCACGGATATTTAAGGACAATTATAATTTCTCTTGCTTTCTGTGATCACAGCTCCTGCTGAACGTGACCCATTCAAGTGATTGGGGCTGCTCTTAGAGTTGCCACCTCATCCATTTAAAACCAAACACATATGAATTACACAGGTTCTGTGGCTGATTAAGGTGGTAATTAAACTCACTTGGTGCCTTATCTGCATTATATTAGCCACAGAACCTGTGTAATTCATACGTGTCCTGGTATAAAGGGATGATGTGGCAACCCTAAGTGCAGGGTCCTAGGTGTTAAAGCAGGTGGTGTGGAGGTGATACGGGGGGGGGGTATATTTACTGAAGGCAAATCCTCTGTGCAACGGAAGTGCACTGCAATTGCACTTAGTAGTGCAGTCGCTATAGACTTGAGGGGGACATGCAAGGAAATTAAAAAATGTATTTTTGATTGCCCATGATTGGATGATAGAAATCAGCACATCTTCCTTCCCCTCATTTCATGTCTTCCCCTCAGATCTACATGAGTGTCCTTGCAGTGCATTTGTAGTGCACAGTGGATTTGCCTTTAGTAGAGTTGAGCGAACCCGTGGATGTTCGGTTTAGGTGGATACGGCCGAACTTCAAAAAAAAGTCCGGGTTCGGTACCGAACTTGACCCGAACTTTACCCCGAACCCAATTGAATTCAATGAGGAACCGAACTTTTTGGCACAAAAATGACTGTAAGAGTCCTGGAAAGTGCTAGAGGGCTGCAAAATGATTTAGTCCAGTCAGATCTTTCTGTAATGCAGGATGAGATCTGCAATATGTCCCTAAAAGCAGTAGTAATCTCTACCTATCTATCTATCTGTAATCTGTCCCTAAAAGCAGTAGTAATAGTAATCTCTACCTATCTCTACCTATCTATCTGCAATCTGTCCCTCACAGCACCGGCAGCATCCTCTCCTTACACTACCCAGAGAGCTTGTGACATGGAGCACTGAGACTCCAGCCTCATATAGAGGCTGGGTCACATGATGTACTGGCCAATCACAGCCATGCCATTAGTAGGCATGGCTGTGATGGCTTCTAGGGAAAACCAGTGAAACGCTTGTTGATTGGCTGCCCTGCAGCTATTCAACATGCGTGATCAAATACCCGAACCCAGAACTCGAACCCAAACTTTTTTTCAAATGTTCGGGTTCGGGTACGGGTCACGGACATCCCAAAGTTTGGTACGAACCCGAACTTTACAGTTCGGGTTCACTCAACTCTAACCTTTAGTAAATCAACCCCAATGCCTCCTCACTGCCTGAAAAATGCTCTCTTAGGCCACTTTTACACTGGGGGTGGTAGTGGTAAATCCCGCTAGTTTCAGCAGGGATCTACCGCTGTTATAGCGACGCTATGGCGGCGGGAGCGTGGCGCTTTTAACCCCCCCACAAGGGGTTAAAAATGGGCTAAAAGGGGGCGTGGCCAACCGGCAACAGTGACGGTCGCACAGTGAGAGAGCTCCGGCTCGGCGGGCACGAAGCGACGACAACCAGAGCATTGGTGACCCTCTAATGATGTCTGCAGACACCCTCCTTCACCCTCCGCCAGGAGAACAAAGGAAACGCGGATCCCAACGCACGAGGCGACAAGGGCCTCCAAGATGGCGGAGCGGGACCACAGCAGGCCTTCACTGCGGAAAGCTCTAGCTCCTCTTCCATCTCCTCGCAGGAATCGGTATGTACAGCTATACTCAATATCAACTCCGGGGACATCGCCAGATCACCCACTGACAGTCCCACGACCCGCAGCCCCACGAAACACAAAAAATCAAGGCAGAACGACACTAATGACGATCATTCGGACATGGAAGAAGGATCGGATCCAGATCCAGATCCTCTCCCACAGATACCATCCTCACAGCCTGTCTCTATAGGGGACATGAAGGATATGTTGATATCCTTGAGGGACTCCATGCACATAGACTTGAAGAAGGCTCTTCGCCCTATTAAACAAGATGTACAGGAATTGCAGCATAGAGTGATACTAGTGGTGGACAAGTTAGATGAGGCCTACACAGCACACAACACTCTAGTGGAAGGCTATCAGGAACAACAGCAGGCTATGCAGCGACTGGCAGCCAAAATGGCTGACATGGAAGACCGCAGCCGAAGAAATAATATTAAATTCCGCGGAGTACCAGAAACCGTGGTAAATACTGAGCTGCACAAATTCATCCGCCAACTTTTGCATCTATCAGTTCCCACAGCAAGTAACATGGAGCTTACTATTGATAGGGCGCATAGGCTCCCCAAACCTTCGTTCCTACCTGCCTCCACTCCTCGAGACGTCTTAGCCAGAATACATTATTATCATGTCAAAGAGGAAGCCATGCGTAATGTTCGTAAGAACCCCCAACTCAATCAACAGTTTGCGGGAATAGCATTGTACAACAATCTTTCCCAGGCTACAATACAGCACAGAAAGAGACTTCTCACGATCACCAAAGCACTCAGAAACCATGAGATCAAATATCAATGGGGCACTCCATCAAAACTGATCATAACCTACTGTGATAAGATGTACAACATCCTATCTTTGGAATCGGGCCTAAAACACTTAAAGGATTGGGGGATCTTACCGTACGAAGATCCACAAATGAAGCGGTCAGGCCCCACCAAACTTAGACAAGATTGGTCTAAATGATTTCCATACTTAGAGGCAGATCACTTTAACGCAGATACATGCAGTGCCCGCCCGCCCTGAATACTTTTTGGTCTGACAGAACTAAATATCCGTCTGGATAGAGTTGTTCTTTCATACACCCCTACGGTTCATCTACAGTTCATTCAGTTACTGACTCGAGTCCACCATTGGACCCCTTCTTTGTTTCTTTTTCAGTTATGTTATCTCTTGTTGATTCACCTTTTTCAGTCCAAATCGAGTCTACGACTAAAATCTGCTCCACCACCACTCATCCAGAAGACCTCCCCTCGATCAAAATAAACAAACTCCTTCTCCTTGTCAACCAGCCATGGAAGAGTAATCCAGGTACCTTACCACTCGCATGGTATGTAAACAATACTCCTTTCCAGACCATTATCGTATGCCTTAGGGATCTAACTACTCACCACTGCAAACCAAGAAAGCCATCATGACTATCAAATTTCTTTCCATGAATGTTAAAGGGCTAAATAGCCCCTTCAAAAGGAAGTTACTGGTCAGAGGCCGAAAGACTCAAAGGGGACATAATTTGCATTCAGGAGACCCACTTTCAGAACAACAAAGCTCCTACCTGCACTCATAAAAAGTACCCTAACATTTTTTTTGCCAACGCAAGTACCAAACAAAATGGAGTCCTCATTGCGATTAGCTGCAATGTGGCTTTCTCCCTCCAGGAAACTTCCACGGACCCTAACGGACGTTATATCATATTAATTTGTACTTTAAATAATGCTACCTATACAATTGTATCTTTATATTCCCCTAATAAGGGACAACTACCATTTATTAGAAAGTTAATAAGAAAGGTTAACCTGATCCGCAAAGGCCATTTGGTGCTGCTTGGTGACTTTAACTCTGTCCCTGATGTTCTGCTGGATTGCTCCAAAAAAACCCACTGCCACAAACCAACCCTTAGAAACCTCCTGCACGAGGAGTCGCTTTATGATACATGACGATGCCTCCATGCAGACGAAAAAGATTACACCTTTTTCTCAGCCCCACACAGATCATACTCCAGAATTGATCTAGCCATCACAGATATATCCACTCTCCACCAGGTACAGGCCGCCACTATAGAAGAAATTACATGGTCAGACCACGCTCCAATAACCTTAAGCATTTCAGAGCAAATAAATGACAAACCCAATATCCTATGGCGCAACAACATATCACTATTCCAGCAGGCATCACACAGGGATGGAGTCTCCAAGCACCTCAACAAATTTTTTGAAATTACACAAACCAAGGGGATATTACTAATATTTGGTGCACGCACAAGGCGTATATTAGAGGGATCCTACTACAAGCTGCATCAAGGGAAAAAAAAAGGAAAACCCAAAATTTGAATAATCTTCTAACCCGCATCAAAACTCTAGAAGACCAAAATAAGCAGAAGACCTCACAGACCGGCATAAACAGTCTAAATCAGTTAAGGATAGAACTGAAACAACTCCTAATCCAAGGCTACGAAAAAACTCTTAGACACTATAAAACCTCCTCATACCTATATGGCAATAAAGCAAATAAATCACTAGCCAGACTTATACAGACTAGACAAGCAAAATCCAGAATAGTAGCCATGAAAGACCCCCAGACTAATAAACTAATGCATCACCCAAAAGACATATCGAACATCTTTAAAACTTATTACAGTGCCCTCTACAACCTAAATACCGACCACAGGACAACCCAACCAACCCAAGAAAAAATTAATGAATTTTTAGACCCTCTACATCTCCCTAGAATCTCAGAAGACCAACTAAAAAGCTTAAATTCTCCATTCACTTCCAAAGAACTTGAATCAGTCCTTAAAGGACTAGCTCCCAACAAATCCCCGTGCCGGGACGGTCTATCGGCTGAATACTACCAGTCCTTCCAAGAAACTCTTTCGCCCTATCTCATTGAACTATTCAACGCTATAGCCACATCTAAAACCCCCCCTAAAGAAATGCTTAAAGCAATAATTGTCACACTACCTAAACCTGGAAAACCCACGGATTCAACACAGAATTTTAGGCCGATTTCCTTACTAAATACAGACATTAAAATATTCCCAAACTTATTGCAAATAGACTAGCTCCGATCACCCCAAATTTAATCAACCAAGACCAAGTGGGCTTTGTCTTGAACAGACAAGCACCTGACGGTACACGCAGAATCCTCAACCTACAAAAAATCATAGAAAACAAAAAAATCCCCGCTGCTTTTATAGCCCTAGATGCAGAAAAAGCTTTTGATAGGGTTCACTGGGGTTACATGGATACAACTCTATCGAAATTTGGTTTCTCCGGATTCATCAAAACAGCTATTGCAGCTCTATACACTTCCCCATCAGCCCAGGTATACACATCATCTAGCCTATCAGAAGACTTCCCTATATCAAACGGCACGCGGCAGGGGGGCCCACTATCACCTTTAATATTTTCATTATTAATGGAACCCCTGGCGACAGCAATAAAGGTAACCCCCGACATATCAGGTATTGAAGTAGCCGGTAAATCCCACTCCATAAGCCTATTCGCCGAAGACGTCATACTGACTCTCACCAATCTGGATAGGTCCATCCCAGCAATCAACAAATTAATCCTAAAATATGGCGAAGTCTCCTTTTATAAAATTAATATAAATAAATGCCAAGTATTACACCTAAATTTAAACAAAAGGACCAAAATAAGATTGAAACAAATATTTCCTTGCAATTGGGAGGCCAAGGAAATACAATATGTAGGAATCCAGTTAACCAGTAACTCCCAATTACTATACAAAGCTAATTACCAAAAACGTCTAGGAGTAATCAAAGCTGAACTAACACAAATAAACAACCCCTTCCTGTCCTGGCTCGGGCGCATAGCTGCCTTTAAAATGGTAATTCTCCCAAAGATCCTCTACACTTTTAGAACTGTTCCTATAATTCTCCCTACTGAGTTCTTCACTACTCTTAATGCACTCATGAAACAATATGTATGGAAGGGGAAAGCTCCCCGCATCGCCTTTTCCACACTCATTAAACACAAATCTAAAGGAGGGATGGGACTCCCCTCTCTAATAAACTATTACAGAGCATCACTTCTAGTACAAATCAAAGAATGGATTGATCCTCTATCCACAAAGCCTTGGGTATTAGAGAAACATATGATTAACAATAAATCCCTCAAACATCTCCTGATTGCATCCGCCTCTAACCTACCAATTAGCCTTGGTAACTTCCCATCAATCCTGGCTTCTCTAAACGCCTGGAAAGACTCCGTATTATTGGCCAATGAAACGATTAAGACACCATTAACTGAGGTTCCCCTTCAAGTCCTGGAAATCCTAATCCCTAATCTCTCTCTTAATACCTGGTCATCCCTAGGGTATTCCTCATGGAATACAGTCCCAGAGGAACTAAAAAAGAAAGACACATTTAAAAATGACCAAATCCGGCATCTTCTGCAATCCACTCACCAGAAAGACATTCCCATAAATAAAGCAATTTGGGACTTCTATCACAACCAACCAAACACTAAAGGAGGCATCTCTCAAATATACAATGCTTTACAAGCAGATAACCCAGTAAGAAACACGCAAGCCATTAAAAACTGGGAAAGGGACCTGGGAAAGAACTTCTCAGAACACCAATGGGTGTTAGCAATACGACACAGCCTAGAGGCGTCACACTGCGTACTTCACTGGGAAAATTTCTTTAAAATCCTCTATAGATGGTATCTAACTCCTGCTAGCTTAAACCGCATCTACACTCATACCAATCCAGAGTGTTGGCGAAACTGCGGTCAAAGAGGTCACATTTTACATATACTATGGCAATGCCCTTCCGTGACCAGTTTTTGGCAAGCAACTTTTAGGCTAATATCTACAATTACAGGTAGCCCGACTCAACCCTCCCCAGGGTTAGCATTGCTAAACCTGACCTCAGAAAGCTTCCCCCCAAAAACGAGAAAGGTAGCAATACATATCTTATATGCAGCCAGACTGACCATCATGAGTAAATGGAGGAAAGACTTAAGCCCAAACATAGAGGAAGTCATCTCCAGAACTAAACTGCAATGTTCTTACGAGCACGCATTTGCCAAAGCTCACAAATCCACCAAAAAATTTCTGAACAACTGGGAGTGCTGGATTAAAAACTATCCACTGAATTGAGCCTGAATGCAGATGAGAAATTAGCGTTACGAGAGTAGAATCGGTATGGACGCATTGTTACTGTTATGGTTGTTGTTACTACAAGGTTAGCGTTATTACGGCTTAAATTATGCTCATAAGTTATAGTTAACATAGTTGCTGATTTTACGAGTTGCAAAAATCATATTATCTGCCAAAATACTTTATATAACCCTGCAACCAATGATCATTCACTACGAAATAGCCACTATCCAACCATATAATATAACTTGACCACCCAAGCCAGACCACAGTGAGTACCCATTTGGGGTGGCAGGCATTTCCTAGTGAGAGTATGGAAGCCAAATTCTATTGCATGGTATAAATAATGGACCTTCATGTCCAATAAAGAAATAAATGATTGATCATTGCGAGCAACCCTTTCGATTTCTGATGAGATAGCTACTCTATATCTCTAATGTATTATCTGAATTATATATGTTGGAATCTCAACTCGACTATGTAACAAGCATAAGCTGTAATGTCTTTTAAATTCAATAAAAATTTAAGATTTAAAAAAAAAAAAAAAAAAAAAAAAATGGGTTAAAAGTTTTAAGGTGGTATGAAGCGCTGCCCCATTGTTTTCAATGGGCAGGGGCGGTAGAGGAGCGGTGTATCGCCGCTCACCGCACCGCTCCAAAGATGCTGCTTGCAGGACTTTTTGTAACATCCTGCAAGCACACTGCCCCAGTGTGAAAGCACTCAGGGCTTTCACATTGGGGTGGATTGAGGGGATGTTTGCTGCTCTTTACAGGTGTTATTTTTAGCTAAATAGCATCTGTAAAGCGCCTCAGTGTGAAAGGGGTCTTAGGCTCGATTCACATCTATGCATTTTGGTTTTCAGCATTTTTGCAGTGCTTGTTTTTTGTACCGCGTTTTTACCGTAATTTCACCACGATTTTGCCACGATTTGCTTTTTGCAGGTTTTTTTACATTTTTTTTTTTAGGGGGGAAATTTTGTTGCTAGGCAGATTTAAAAACGCAAAATGCAAATCGCAGCAAAATCAATGTAAAATGCATCAAAAACGCAGCACTTGCTTTTTTTCTTGCATACCCATTGAAGTCTATTACATGCAAAATACTGACCTTTGCAGGGCACAAAAATGCATTGATGTGAACATGTTCCATAGGAAATTCCCTGCCTTTCTGCAAAATGCATCAAAAAAATACATTCGTGTGAATGAAGCCTTAAGAGCATTCTGAATGCAGATCGCTTTTTAGAGATCAAAGTAAGGGAAGGCGAGAAGGGGTTAAAACAGAAGCATCACACACTTGTGAGCAAAAACCCCATCAGGTTATCCAACTAGCAGATTGTCGGCCATCCCCAGTAGTACTAAATGGGTGGTCAGGGTGTGCCCAGGAAGATTCAATCTAAACCACTGTCAGGCTTCAATTGCTGTCTAAAGCTGGCCATACACCATACATTTTTTTATTCAATTTTCTTTAGATTTACCTTCAATTAGGTAGTGCAAGGGCTTGCCTGATTGCATATAAATTGACCATTTAAGGACTGGAAAAATTTCCCCCTTAATGACCAGGCTATTTTTTGCGATACGGCACTGCATTGTTTTAACTGAAAATTGCGTGGTCATGCAACGTTACACCCAAACAAAATTGATGTCTTTTTTTCCCCACAAATAGAGCTTCCTTTTGGTGGTATTTGATCACCTCTGTGGTTTTTATTTTTTGCGCTATAAACAATAAAACAATTTTGAAAAAAAAAACCACAATATTTTCTACTTTTTGCTATAATACATATACCAAAAAAATTAAAAAAGCAAATGTATTCCTCAGTCTAGGCCGGTATGTGTTCTACTACACATTTTTGGTAAAAAAAAAAATCACAATAAGCGTATATTGATTGGTTTGCGCAAAAGTTATAGCGTCTACAAAATAGGGAATACATTTATGGCATTTTTATTTTATTCTATTTTTTTTACTAGTAATGGCAGCAATCAGTGATTTTTAGTGGGACTGCGGCAGACAGATCAGACACTTTTGACACTTTTTTGGGACCAATGACATTTATACAGCAATCAGAGCTAAAAATAGCCATTGATTACTGTATAAATGTCATTGGCAGTGAAGGAGTTAAAACTAGGGGGTGATCAAGGGGTTAAGTGTTCCCTAGGTAGGTGTTTCTAACTGTGTGGGGAGTGTAGTGACTGGGAGTGGAGAGACAAAGCTGCTCCCAATCACTGGGAATAGCAGATCACTCTCCACTTCCCTGTCAGAACAGGGATCTGTTTGTTTACACTGACAGATCCCCGTTTTGGCTCTCTGTGGAGCGATTGTGGGTGGCTGGTGGACATCGAGGCTGCAGGCCATGCACCTCAGCAGGTGCGTATGCCCACAAGCGCCGTTCCCGCGACCAAGGGTGGTTCACGGAAATGAGCCACATTGTCACACTATAACTGCAGTGGCTGTGGCTTAAGTGGTTAAAAATGTTTAAGTTAGACCTCATATTATATGGTTTTGGTAAATCCAATTGTACAAGAAAATTGTATAGTGTATGATCAGCCTAAAACCTCGTACACACGCTTATATTTTTTGACGACCGAACGTCCATTTTTTGTTGGATGTTTGTCTCATGTAGAAAGTGAAGAGGTTACTAACCATACGACCGTACGTACAACCGAATTCAACTTCAGTTGAAGTGACATAATGTGTTGGATAGCTTTGTATGTATTTTTTCTTTTCTGAGCATGTGTAGTCGTGCACTTACGATTCCTTTCGGACGAAAACTGTACTAATGATATGAAAATCAGACGTTGAGGTGAAGTACGAAAAAAAAAAATCCAAGTCTGCACATCCAGCTTTTGTCTTACAAAAAATCAAAATCAGCTGCCAAAAGGAACAAACTAACGGTAAAATTTTCAGATGATTGGTCTTCGTAAGAAAATTTCCTTACAAATTTAGCATTGTGCGGGAAAATTCACTCTCTCTAACTGCCTTGATCACAAATGTCGCCAGGAATACCCAAAACCCAAAATTTTGAGTTGCCAGCAGAACAGGATTAGAGGGGAAATCTTCCAATGGGAACACTGTGGTGTTCTTGTAACAACTACCTAAAAGAGGATTTTCCCTCACATTGAAAAGATATCCTCTCAGTTCCTGTTGATTCCCTCCCCTATTCTTTTCAAAGTTAAAAAAAAAACCCTTTAGCTTTAGATATACTATTTCCTAAAGACTGTTTGAGGACTTTATGTGAAGTGTATACATACTGTACATTCTTGTAGATTTTTTATGTGAGTTTGCCTTTTATGTTTTTATAAATAATATATTTTCAAAGTGATTTTTACAGCCTGTATTTTCAGAGTAAATATACTTATATACTGTATAGCATGCAATATATACACAGTATATTTAGGGCACCATATACTGCTTGCTTTGCATCTCCCCTCAATGCCACAGTGTTGTGTTGCAAAGTTGTAATCAAAGTTTTAGAACACTTTGACCACTTTTTTTGGAATCATAACTTACAGTATTAAAAAATTTTAGTTGATACTACAATCCCCTCAAATTTGGTGTAAATAACTCGTTTATTATGCATTTTTGTCAGGCTTTCATTTTCTGTTAATCATATTTCTGTTTGGGTATTCATCAGTTTTATCTGTTTTTAATCATGAATAAATTCCTTTTTCAGTTTCTCACACAATTGATAAGCTGAAACACAGTTCATTCAATTACCACAAAAAAGGAAAAATTAAAAAAACAAAAAACAAAGAGAAGCAAATTGAATTTACATCACTGTCACAGAAATTCTGACAGTACAAATAAAAAAAGTAAATGCTCTATTTAAACATTCGTTTCTCTTGCCAGGGTTTTTTGGTGCGACAAAGCTGGCAACAATCAACTTTTTTATTTAAAGACTGCCATTGAATATAATGCAGTAAATACCACTAGAGTTGAGCGAACCTCTGGAAGTTCGGGTTCTGCTGGTCCGTCCGAACTTCGGGACAAAGTCCGGGTCCGGACGGAACCCGAACGATCGCACGGACAACGAACAGCCTGCCTGGTCGTCTTGGGCTTGAAGGTCTCCAAGCGAGTTGAGATCACCATAAATGACGTAATATAAGTTACCGTCAGAAATTTATTTTTTCAACTAACAACGGTCGAAACAGCGTGGTTTTTTGGGACCGTTCTCTTTGCTTACAAATTTATCTCGTAAATGAAAAAAATAAACATGACAGTCTTAAAGACACTGTCACTACATTTAAGTTAAACGAAGAGAAACAAAAAACAAAAAAATTAAAAAGGAAAAAACACCATTAACTTACTTGACACAAAGTCGAATAGTTAACACACTCTTTGACTTTTTCCTTAAATAAGTACTAATT
>BLSH010277613.1:309651-328418 GCA_018402905.1 Glandirana rugosa
GGGAAGCGGTATTTGAAATCTCTAATTTCTGCTATCTGTCCTCAGAGCAACAGCACAGACAGCAGTAGTAAAGTAATCTATCTCAGGATGCAGGATCAGGTCTTAAAATGTCTCAAATCTGTCCCTCACGCAGTCAGCTACCTTTCCCTACACTAACCCAAGGAGCATGTGACTGCAGCACTGTGACTCCAGCTTATAAAGAGGCTGGGTCACATGATGCACTGGCCAATCACAGCCATGCCATTAGTAGGCATGGCTGTGATGGCTTCTAAGGGCAAACCAGTGAAACACTTGTTGATTGGCTGCCCTGCAGCTTCTCAACACGTGGAGTAAAATAGCAGAACCCCGGACCGAACCCGAACGATTTTTGAAATGTCCGGGTCCGGGTCCGTGCCACGGACACCCGAAAGTTCGGTACGGACCCGAACGTTACAGTCCGGGTTCGCTCAACACTAAATACCACTTGCATAACTTTAAAGGGAATTAGATGACACTGGAGTGCATATTAGTTCCAGGGCAGTAAGGCTGGATTCACACCTATGCATTTTTAGTGCATTTTGCAGATTTGCACTGCAGTCCATTTAACATGGTTTCCAATGGAACACATTCTGCAGTGAAAATCTGCAAAATGCAAAAAGCACTAAAAATGCATAGGTGTGAATCCAGCCTAATCTCAGCTACAGTAAGGCCTGACTGACACCTATGCATTTTTAGTGCATTTTGTAGATTTGCACTACAGAACATGTCCCATAGGAAACCGCGTTAAATGGACTGTAGTGCAAATCTGCAGAATGCAAAAAGCACTAAAAAATGCATAGGTGTGAATCAGGACTAAGGCTTGATTCACTCGAATGCGTTTGATACATTTTGCAGAAATGCAGGGAATTTTTTTACATATATATTAATTTGTCTAGTCCTATACTTCGTTAACCTACTAAAACTTCTAATAAAATTAACAATGATAGTACAATAATAAGGTAAGCTATATATATAATCACTCTGCTTTAATAAAGCAAGGGTTTCATTTATTATAAAGAAAGCATAAATGCTAACATCAAAATACCAAGAGAAAATATTACATAGCATACATTACAAAAATTATACTCTATGTAAGGCCTTCGTCGAGAGATGTTATCCTGGCTGGGCGCAAGAGAAATTTTTTAGCTGATCAATACTTTTTAAACTGTACTCAGACACCCACCCACATATACCCATATGCCAGAATATATAGGATTCTAACCAATGGTGGCAAACTTCCTTTCTTCAATCTGTCCCCTAGGATGCATGCTCGTAGTGTCCACTGGAGGCAGTATATATCCATGTATCATTGTATCATTTGACCCGTTCATTCTCCAGTGCCAGGTGGTCTTCTGATGTATTGGAACTCAGGAAATTTTAATTCGCACCTTCCCAGAAGGTTTCATCTGGCTTTCTCTATCCCTATACCTCACAGCAGGAGGCGTATAGATACATCATCCTGGTAGGATAGGGCTCTTCATTCATGACTCCTTATTATCAACACCCTACTGGGTCAACTTGAGAATTCCAACTAAGCCATTATGATATTAAACCATTTGTAAATTCAAACTTTGGCCTGATGGCCTATCGACCAGGCAGTGACACTCCAGAATCATGATGTTAAACCATGTTGCCTTCCAACGTATGCTGCTTTGTGCCTAAAGGGCATATATCACCCTTCTTCCGAGACAGCCTCTGTGGAACAGCCCATAAATGTCTTAACATGTTATGTGCCACTTTGCCCCTGGGTGACACACCACCACCATTCTTCAGCGAAAGCTCTTATGGAACAGTCCATAGCTGTTTTAGTGTGTGGTGCTTCCCAACATGTGCCGCTTTACCTCTGGGTGATACACCTACCACCATTCTTCAGCAACAGCATCCCTGGCACCATTCTGTGTCTTCTCATTTCTGGTCTCTTCATGATGGGGTACAATATAGGCAAGGGGTGTCCATTCACTCACCATTCACCAACACACACTCAGAGCCACATTTCAACCAGCTTTTAGATACAGAACCTTGAGGAGGGCCCTACTCACCCATCTTACTAACCTAATACATATATTTCAAACTATACTTTCACACAAATCAACCCATCACCATAATACATCCGTATATATATGACCCCCCAAATTAAGCATCTCACCCCCACCCTTCTATAACCCTTCATTGTGTATATTGGTCAGGATTAGGCAGGTTTGCTCAATATGGCCTTTCCTACCGCAATTCTGGCATGTACGCAATACTTTGGCACTCTGAATTGGCAGCAAAGCCTTTAACTTGTACGAAGAGACCTTGCCATCAATTCGACCCTCAACTTGTGCAGATAAATGTGAAACTTTCCTATATAAATGTCGGATCACACATGTTTAAACCTGAAACAATGACAAACCCCAAAATTCCATCCCTGTGCCTGGATTTCAGAGACCATGCCCAGGGTATATCATGCACCTGTAGCTATGGTTACATCCAATGAACACCCTAGTTCCATGACTAACATTACAATGGTATCCTTTAGGACAAAGAAACAAACCTGTCTATGTCCCAAATAATACCCAGGTGCTTCCTTCCCAGCAACGATCCCTCCATCCAGAACACAGAGTGAAACATCTCCCCAACATTGCCAACGGCGTACTGATCTGGCATACACAGGATGTCATGCTCATGCCTCCGACAGAGGGAAATATCAATCTGCCTCCAGCTTCCCTCCCCTCTGACCACAGGTGGGTAATTTAGCCTCAAATGCAACAAGGTAGTATCCCCAGTCAGTAAGCTCATTGATACCACAGATTATACAGACCAAGTCTGCACTACTGTGTATGGGATCAACGAGGAATCCGTTCACCTTTCATAATGCAAACTAGCGCAGCCCATCTAGGCATTAGATCACCACTTTGGATTATTGTAAAGAATGTGTTTTGGCAAAAATTTTACTGAGCTGTGAAGCTAACTCATAAGGCCACTGTCCCTCATACAGAGACTGCACAATCAGCTTGATGTTGGTTGATAATTCTGCTTTCCCCTGCATGCACGTCAGAGCCCATGACACATTCTTGCCTTGTACCACCACGCTCTCTACCAACCTCTCAAAATGGTAGATAAAATCCTGAGCCACTTTAACCTGGGGTATCAATTTAATGTTATTAAGGATGTCAATAATCTCTCTCTGAGTAACAAAGCCCCGCTTACTGTCTGCCGCTATGGCTGAGAGTTTGATCCTCAGGATACAGACATTCACTTCATTAATAAGACCCATCCCTGCTCCTATTCCCCCTAATATAGTGCTGAATACATCCCTCCTCTTTCGGTTGCTCCTCAGAAATAAGCGTCCTGAATGAACATCATTCTGTGTCCACACACCTCTGGGAGCAAGCCGCTGGTACAATGACCTCACTTGATTCAGTGTATATTCAGCACATATAGGGTAATAGATTCTTATCAACCACTGTGAGACTCTGAAGTGCCATGTGGTGAAGGCATACTGTACCCTGGTAGCCAGCATATGGGAAGAGCTCAGACACATTTGTAGCAGTTCCCCTCTTTCCAACAGAGCATGTTTTTGTTAATAGATATGGGCATCACCTGTGCATGTTTCCAAATGCTCAGGTGAGACATCAACCAGGTGTATCTCTACTATGTGTAGCTTTGGTGTCCCACATGTCCTGTAACCAATACCTTCTCTATAGGACTGCTAAAATTGAGACAGTACCCCTACAAGGAAATTCTCACTCAGTTGATGTGTCATCTGGAGTTCTCCAGTCTGGCCAACAGACACCTAAGTGTCAGCCTCCTGGGTACCTACACCATGTTGATTCAGTTATGCCAATACATGTCACACATCAAAAAACATATTTCCTTACTTTCAATTCTTCCCTCAAAAAAAACAAAAACATATTTTACATTTCTTGTTCTGACGGATTGGATAGGTTATATTCCTTCCCTATCCTCCAACCACTTGAATTTACAGTATGTTTTCATTCATAACTGACATGAGCGATTCTGGCAAAATGCTCCACAAGTCTTGTTGATAGGCAGTCTTTCAGATGCAGCATTAACACTAAATTGCCCATTAGAAAAAAAAACCTTATATTGCAAATATTAATCTGAATCTTTGCTTGTCCATTCTCCCCTGACTGTTTGTCAGAACAATTTTGCGATATGGCATGGCACAGACAAGCTGCAAACCAGATGAACACCAGAGACCTCTCCAATCTTTCACTCCACCAGAACTCTGAAAGTGAAAAACAAGAGCAGAACCCCCCTTGGAACCCAGGAACTTAGTTTTCCTGGCTTCTGTGACTCTGGACAAATTATTAAAACAGCCAATGACTTCTTTCGGCTGAACACACTCTAAACTGGATACACATAAGGAAAAAAAACAAAAAAAATGACTGCTGTTTTCCACCAGGTCTCATTTTAAACGTTAAAAAAAAAAAAAAAAAGAATGCATGAGCAAAAAACAAAGAGAATGCATATATCTGTTACTTAAAACCTATGCACTTCCCTTTCAGGTGGACAAAACCTAAATATTTTGGATTTTTTACCACCTGAATGACAAAAAAAAAAAAAAAACTTCCAGCGGCAAATATGGCTTATGGCTTCTTAGCAACTCCTGCCCTCAACAAACTGTATTCAGTTGCTAATTTGGGGCCTATTCAATGGACCCCTTTCAGGTGGAATAAACCTAACAATTTGGATTTTTCCACCTGAACAAAACAAAAAAAAAACGAAAAAATCTAAATAAATGAATACAAAAACTAAAAAAAACTGATAATAAATCAATAATAAAGAGAAGAGAAGATAATAATAATAAAAAAAAAACAAATACGAAGAGAAAAAAAAATTATAATAAAAATAATAAAAATCCAGAGGCTTGCCCTTGAACATACTAAAAATACATCAAGGCCTCTATAATATTCCAAAAATTAAAACCAATGCAAAAGACTCACATCTAAACCTTATTCATAGCAAAAAACATTAACCAGAAAATTCTTACCATCAATGCAATTTACTAAGGGCTGTTAACAAAAGATTTGTTTTCCCCACGTGCTATACCTGTGTGAACATGCAGCTGCCTCCATTTTGAATTTATTCAGCTGATTCATACATTGACGCCTTTCCTTAATTGACTATTTTCAGTTTGTAATCTCAGTATCTGGGTTTTAAAGGGAACACGGGTTTAATAATTATGTCCTCTATGCCTTGGATTGCTACCCCATCTGGCAGAATAAACTTCATAAGGCCTCGGTATAGTTTAAGGGTAGTGCGACTTCCTTTGCATATTATTATTATTATTAGACACCAAACAATATCTCACAATGTGACCCCACTTTTTGCAGACAAAGCACTTGAGAGCTGATCTCCCTGCATAGGCCCATCTATGAGCATATGGCGATAGAGACTCACATTTCTGCCTAACATTACTATGATTGGAATAAATTGACTTCACACTGTCACTGTCTGAGGAGTAGTCACTAGCAACAGACTCATCCAACGTCTCCACTGTCACAGTGCTACTGTCCTCGAAAAGATCAGGTCCGTTTTCCATTTCAACTCCTGAATCAATTTCAAGAGCAGTTATAGCACTTTTGTTTAAATACTCCTCCTCCACATTGCCAACGTTGACTCCAATCAAAGCAATATCATTTGCATCAACAAGATCCTCAGGATTCCCTAAGGCTGGGTTTACACTATCCGACACTATCCTGAGGCGGAGCTGTGACATCATAGGGGGTGGGGTCTAAGGGTGATGTCAGCGGGTGGCCCTGCCCCATGCCAATATAAGGCACAGCACACAGTGGAGAGGGCATTCGTAAAGGAGATTGCGTGGTGTCAACATGGGAGGAAGAACAGAGGGAAGTGTACAGTGGAGAAGACCGACAAAAGAGCAGAAGATGGGCTAAAGAGCAGAAGATGCAGCAGAGAAGGAAAAGAAAGAATACCTCTCAGAAGATAGAAGACCCCGCAAAAGAACAGAAGAAAGAAGAGCCGGAGAGGGGAGAAGATGCCGGAGCTGATTTAATAAAAGATTTTAAAAACCTGTGTAGTGTGGTTTTTATATTACACTTTTTTTCAGGTGAATGGGTAGGGGTCCATACTCCTTCACATAGGGTGGGGGGCCGGGATCTGGGGGCCCCCTTCTTAAAGGGAACTTCCAGAATCTGATAAGTCCTCGCCAGCAGACTCCGACAGCCACTGGCAAGGATTGTCGGGAAGAGGCCCTTGTCCTCATCAACATGGGGACAAGGTGCTTTGGGGTGGGGGGGCGCAGAGCACCCAAACTCCCCATATTGAGGGCATGCGGCCTGGTATGGTCCAGGAGGGGGGGTGCTCGCTCATGCCCACCCCCTTTCCTGGCCTGCCGGGCTGCCTGCTCAGATAAGCATCTGGTATGGAATTTGGGGGGGCCCCACGCCGTTTTTTCGGCATGGGGGTTCCCCTCAAAATCCATACCAGACCAAAAGGCCTGGTGTGCTCTTGGAGGGGTATCCTATGCCAGTTTTTTTTTAATTTGGCATGGAGTTACCCTTCAAGATCCTCAGAGCACAAGTCGCATGCCAAAGTCGGATCAGTGAAGACAATGATCCGACTTTTATCCAACTTCAATGCTTTTCAATGAGCTAAAGTGGGATCAAAGTTAGACAAAAGTAGTACAGGAACCTTTTTCAAAGTTGGTCCGACTTTGAATAACACAAGTCGGACCAGTTAAGACAGCTCTCATACAGAATCATTGTTTTTGTGACGTAATGCTCCTAATGTCAGTCCGAGAATCGGACTAGTGTGCACCCAGCCTAACTGTTGTTCTAAAGCCTCTATCTGTTCTGAACATTGAGACTGCTCAGCCTTTGCATGTTTGGAAGATGACTCCAATATGACCGTCTGAGCTTCCTGTACCTCCTTTCTAAGCAGTGTTATAATATGCTCATTCTCTGCCTCTCTTTAAATTGGGGAGTTATTGCATTTTCTGGCAAGGTGTTAAAGTTAGCAGAACCATGCTTCATAATGACCATTCCAATGATCTCCATTGATATGCTAATTAAGTTCACTGATGACCAGTTTGGCCAGTTTACACAGCTGCTAACACAGTGCTCACACACAGACACACAGACAAAGTTGTTTAAAAACTCATAAGGACTTGTAGTTCTACAGAACTACCCTCCTTACTACCAACTGTAACCCTCTTATTTCAGATTTTAGGCCGAGAGGGATCCTATATTAGAGCAAAAAGCTATTTCACTTTTACATGGTAACAAAAAAATATAAAAATATACTTTATATTTCTCAGACTCTTTCTTCAAAGATGTCTGGCTTATCCTATAAATCTGCAGGGTGAAACAGTAGCCAAGGATGATCAACCCCTCCCGCTTGCACAGCGAACAGGCCTAACACATTAACAATACAACAAGCTTTAACACATACACATATACCAGCCAAAAATCTCACCAAATATGCACGTCCTCTTCTTGATGAAATGTTTCACAGAACTTTCAGGACTACTCAGGCCAGGCTTCAGAATTCACGATCCAGCACAAACCTTTCCACTGAGAAAGGCTTCCTGTTTTGTGGGTCTCTAGTAGTTGAGGACTTCTTAGCTTATAGTAACTCAAGACAACAAATATATTAGGGTTATGGATTCTGTGTATAACTTCTTTCCACACTCCTTCTGAGAGTGCCAAATGAAATAAAAATTATACACTCCTGCTATAGGGTGCCAAATGAAATAAAAATGGGGTGCTTATGGGTTCCCCAAATTTATTTTACATATATATTAATTTATCTATTCCTATAATTCATTAACCTACTGACACTTCTATAGGGAACCACGTTAAATGGACTGTAGCGCAAATCTGCAAAATGCAAAAAGCAATAAAAATGCATAGGTGCGAATCAGGCCTAAGGCTTGATTCACGCTAATGCGTTTTTTGAACATGTTCACATCAATGCATTTTTGTGCCTCTGTGTTTTTGGAAAGGGTCGCTGAAATAAAAATGGGGTGGTTATGGGTTCCCCAAATTTATTTTACATATATATTAATTTGTCTAGTCCTATAATTTGTTAACCTACTGAAACTTCTAATAAAATTAACGATGATAGTACAATAATAAGGTAAGCTATATAAATAATCACTCTGCTTTAATAAAGCAAGGGTTTCATTTATTATAAAGAGAGAATAAATGCTATCACCAAAACACTAAGAGAAAATATTCCATAGCATACAATACAATAATGATACTCTATGTGTGGCCTTCGTCGAGAGATGTTATCCTGGCTGGGCTCGAATGGGCAAGATACATTTTTTAGCTGATCAATACTTTTTAAACTGCACTCACCCACACACACACCCATATGCCAGAATATATAGGATTCTAACCAATGGTGGCAGACTTCCTTTCTTCAATCCGTCCCCTAGGACACATGCTCGTAGTGTCAACTGGAGGCAGTATATATCCATGTATCATTGCTATTTGACCCGTCCATTCTCCAGTGCCAGGTGGTCTTCTGGTGTATTGGAACTCAGGAAATGTTAATTCGCACCTTCCCAGGAGGTTTCATCTGGCTTTCTCTATCCCTATACCTCACAGCAGGAGGAATATGGATACATCCTGGTGGGATAGGGCTCTTCATTCATGACTCCTTATTACAAACACCCTACTGGGTCAACTTGTGAATTCCAACTAAGCCAGATGGCTTCCTCAATGAGGCAGTAAAACTTCAGAATTATGATATTAAACCCTTTGGAAATTCAAACTTAGGCTTGATGGCCTATCGACCAGGCAGTGACACTCCAGAATTATGATGTTAAGCCATGTTGCCTTCCAACAGTCGGGGACTTTTTTTCCTGCAAAATGCAGCATTTTGCATGTAATAGACTTCAATGGGCAAGCAAGAAAAATGCAAGTGCTGCATTTTTGATGCATTTTTATGTGTTTTTTTTTACAGGGATTTGCGTTTTGAAATCTGCCTAGCAACAAAATTCCCCCCCCAAAAAAATAAGACAACGCAAAACGCAAATCGCGGCAAAATCGTGGTTAAAAAAACCCGCAGAAAGCACAGCAAAAAGCACTACAGAAACACTCAAAAGGAACATGCATAGATGTGAATCGAGCCTAAGGCCTGATTCACGCCTATGCATTTTTACTGATTTTTGCATTTTGCAGATTTGCACTACAGAACGTGTTCCATAGGAAACCACGTTAAGGCTTGATTCACATCAATGCATTTTGCTTTTTTTTCTGTGTTTTTTGCTGTGCTTTCTGCATTTTTTTACCACGTTTTTGCCACGATTTGCGTTTTGCAGGGTTTTCCTTACATATTTTTTTGGGGGGGAAATTTTGTTGCTAGGCAGATTTAAAAACGCAAATCGTGGCGAAATTGTGGTAAAAACGCATAAAAATGCAGCACTTGCGTTTTTCTTGCATGCCCATTGAAGTCTAATACATGCAAAATGCTGCATTTTGTTGGAAAAAAAGTCCCCGACCCTTTCCAAAAATGCAGAGGCACAAAAATACATTGATGTGAACATTTTTCATAGGAACCCATGTTAAAAAAAATGCCTGCATTTCTGCAAAATGCATCAAAAAACGCATTAATGTGAATCGAGCCTAAGGCTCAATTCACACTAATGTGCTTCTTGATGCATTTTGCAGAAATGCAGGCCTGATTCACACCTATGCATTTTTAGTGCTTTTTGCATTTTGTAGATTTGTGTTCCATAGGAAACCATGTTAAATGGACTGTAGTGCAAATCTGCAAAATACAAAAAGCACTAAAAATGCATTGGTGTGAATTAGGCCTTCAGCTAAATAGGTTCATCTTCACTTCTATAGAAATAATATATAACCTAGTAGTTAGAGAATGGTAGCTACAAAGTTTTCAAACATATTTTGCTATGAGATTCTTTGTAATGCTGAACTACAGAAAAAAAAAGAGGTAAGTTGCACAATTGAAATTCATGTATGGGAATTGTTTTATCTGTCAGAAGATTTCTAATTCTATTTAGCAAGTCAGTTTAGCAGAACAGCTTGGTCAAAAACACATCCCTATCCTGCTAATTACACTAAAAAGAACAGCACAGCATGATTATTATTTCACTATGCTCAATATACACTCTTCTTCTGTTACTGTTGTAAGAGTTGTTAGAGCGATTAATTGATTCAGCTATATCTATCATTCAGTCGATCAATATATAACAGTGCCTCCAAATAAAAAGGTTTATTAACCACTTGTCGACCAATGACTTTTCCGTACTGGATTATACAGGGATAATGCAACTGCAGGCATCATCCCAGGACTGTTTTTTAGAGCCAACGGTCAGTTCTCTTGTACAAGCAATCATAGCAGCTAACTTGCATTTACAAGCTCCCTCCATCCTGCTGCTTAAATTGGCTTTATCAAGATCCCCCATCGCACCAGGAGTCCCAATCAATCAGCTAGCATGGAGAACTGGACAAAAACTGGATCGGCTTTGTTCTGCTCTGGGCTATGGTAACCCAGAAGTAATGATCTGACATCACTTCCAGTTTACCTGGATGTAAACTGCACCATTTTCAAAATTCAAAAGCTATTAAACACACCAATCTTGTGGTGTGATTAAATGCTTTTAAGGGCAGAGGTGGGATATGGGGTCTTTTAGAACCCAGATCTCTTCATAAAGAGTACCTGTCACATGCCTATTGCTGTCACAAAGGATGTTTACAAAAATAAAACAAAACACACACCGGTCACACACGCATGCAAACATTGATCATCCCACACATGTGAGGTATCACTGTGAACATAATGGGCAGTGGGTATCCTGTAAAGGATTTTAAAGAGTCGCCTGCGGATAGTAAAATTTACACTGTAGGGGGCGTGGTCTGATGCCGAGCCGGACGGTCGTATAGCTCCGGAGCTCTGACATCCCAGGGACCCAGCGGCTAATATCTATGACCCAGGAAGGCACAAATCGCCTGACACAGACCCTCCAATAACGAGGAACAGACCGTGGGATGTTCAAAAAGAGGAAAGACCAGAAGAAGCCACACAGACTGACGGACTTCTTCTCCCCAGAGCGCACAGGAGGTAGGCAAGATGGCGACGAGGCCTACTCATCCCGGGCCTCGCCGCATCACAACAACCCCAAACACAACACCCTCCTAGGGGATGAAGAAGCGATAGTTAGCAAGAGACACCCTCGCCCATCTACTCCCTCATCCCGCAGCCCAGCCAAATCTAAAATCCGACTGGATGGAGGCGGATGCAGCCCGGCATTACACATGGCCGCAGATTCCAGGGATGACACTAGAGACCTCCCTGACTCAATAGAATCATTCCCCACACAAAACCTGCCTGTCCTAGATACTGTCTTAAAAGATATGCTCCTGTCACTGAGAAGCACAATACACTCTGACATAGTGTCATGTATGCACAAATTTAATCAAGACATACAAGAAGTGGAGCACATAGAGGGAAAGATGGGGGAATACGCGTCCACAATAAATGACTTGGTAGATGCACATGACGAAAAAGAAAAAGAAATGGAGTGGATTAAAGCCAAATTGGCCGACATAGAGGACTGCGGGAGACGAAACAACTTAAAAATTAGAGGGATACCGGAAACGATCCCCCAAACTGAGTTACGCTCCTACGCAACCTCCATGTTTAAAGCAATCATCCCTGACCTGTCAGACCTGGATGTCACTATAGACCGCATACACAGACTTCCTAAACATCATATCTCCCAGAACAGACTCCAAGAGATGTGATCCTGCGTTTACACTACTATCACATCAAAGATAGCCTTATGTCTACTATGAGGAAAAGAGACCTGATACCCCAACAATATCAGGAATTACAATTCTACCCAGACCTCTCACAATACACGCTAAATAAACAAAGAAACCTCAGCACAGTAACAAAGGCATTAAGAAACCATAAAATTATCTACCGCTGGGGATACCCCTCTAAACTTACAGTCACCAAAGATGGTAGGGAATACTCCATAACCTCACTAGAAAAAGGTCTATTCTTACTAAAAAATTGGGGTATCATCACCGATCCCATAGAGGGTCACACCACTCCTGCTTCTCCGCAACAAATATCAGCAGAATGGAAATCGGTTAATGCAAAGAATGCCAAATCCCATAAGTAAAACCACCTGATCACACCTACATCATAATACTGCCCCTGTCCTGTGAACTATTGTCACAAACTTAACCCCCTACGTTTTTGCAGCTCAAAGCTGCCCCAAATCTCTCCTGAACCTATGGGCATGTTGCCACCAATGTTACTTCCTTCTCAACAAAGTTATAATAACTGTTATGTTTTCTTTTTTCTATCCATTTGTTTTTTACTGTTCACCACTGGAGACAATCATAAAGACCAAGAGCCACTCCTCGGAAACTGCAAGAACCCCAACCTCAGTCCACAAAAAATACTCCCAACTGAAGACTCCACAATCTGCATCTCGAGCCTCATCTCTTCCACAGTGAGTACCTACAAACTACTTTTAACAAAGGAGAGTACAAACCCGCAATACACAATTGTACCACAGGAGGGAGCTTTGGTTCCACTAGTGGAGCCAGCGCTCACTACCACAACATCCTTATAAACCAAAATGGGAATTACAATTCTTTCAATTAATGCCAAAGGCCTAAACCACCCAGCCAAATGAAAATCACTTTGGAAAGAAGCCTTACAACAGAAATGCGATATAATATGCGCACAGGAAACGCATTTCAACAAAGTGTCCCCACCATTATGCACTCACAAGAAGTTTCCCCACATATTTGTGGCAAATGCGGATAATAAAACCAAAGGCATAATGACAGATATAAGAGACTCAGTAGCATTCACTTTACATACAAAGATTGTTGACTCACAGGGACGATATTTAATTCTTATATGTGATCTCAACTCAGTGACATATACCTTGGTCAACACATATTTCCCAAATCAACACCAAATTCGATTTTTCCACAACTTGATGACAAAAGTCCGCCGTCACCAAAAGGGATACCTGGTCATGTGTGGAGACTATAATATCACACCTGAACCATCACTAGATTCCACTTCTCAACCAAAAAGATATGCCCCCACACTACAACCAGTCCTATACAAACATTTTCTTTTCGATGCTTGGCGCTGTCTTCATGCAGAAGAAAGAGACTACACCTTTTTCTCACCACCTCACCGTACCTACACCAGAATTGACTTATTCCTAGTGGATCAACAAACTCTCATCAAAACCAAAAGCTCTACAATCAATACAATAACCTGGTCGGACCATGCATCTGTAACTCTGTCTATTGAAGATAATCCGGCCCCTCCACCCAACTTAGTGTGGAGATTGAACACTTATCTATTGCAACAGGAAAATTATAAGGAATCACTGAAATCTAAACTGGATGGGTTCTTTGCCGACAATCATCTGTCGGTGCAGAGTCCATTCACACTGTGGAATGCCCACAAGGCGTTCATGAGGGGTATTTTAATACAACTGGGGGCAAGGGACAAGAGGCAGAGGCAGCAGCACTTTAAAACGATCACCAAACAATTACAAAAGCTAGAATCCCTAAACAAAATTAAACCAAAAGAGGACATAACTAAAAAAATATCTCACCTTCGCCACAAACTCAGACTCTCCCTATTAGACAGTTTTGAGAAACACAATAAACGCCTTAAAATGACATATTACGCCAACGGGAACAAAGCAGGGAAATTGTTAGCATACAAAATCAAAGGTCATAGATACAAATCAAAAATTCCATTCATCATTCACCCCACCACCACACAAAAGGAATATCATCCTCAAAAAATAGCGGATGCTTTCAGTCATTATTACAGTACACTTTATAACCTAAAAAATGACGAGTCCACGTACTAACCTACACCAGAGCTGATCAATGAGTTTCTATCCTCACTAAACATACCTAAACTCACAGAGAAACAACTACAATCACTGAACCAACCCTTCACAACAAAAGAGATAACAACAGTCATAGAATCACTACCAATCAATAAGTCCCCAGGACCTGATGGATTTGGGGGAGAATACTATAGAGAATTCAAATAAATATTATTACCTCATCTAAAGAATGTATTCGATGCTGCTGCTGCCTCAGCGTCATTCCCACATGAAATGTTGGAAGCACTTATTGTAACCATACCAAAGCCAGGGAAAGACCCAACCTCGCCAATGAACTTTAGACCAATTTCATTACTAAATACTGATGTAAAAATGTATGCAAAAATGATAGCACTAAGTCTAATTGACATTATGCCCCTGCTTATAAATCCTGATCAAACTGGATTCACTAAATCAAGGCAAACATCAGATGCTACACGCAGACTGATAAACATAATCCATCTGGCTGAAGTCCGGAAGAAGCCTTCTCTGCTTCTCGCCTTGGATGCAGAGAAGGCTTTTGATAGAGTCCACTGGTTGTATTTAACCAGGGCTCTGGAGCTCTTTGGATTTTCCGGCCACATCCTCACAGCAATTTTGGCCTTATATTCGAACCCATCCGCCCAAGTCTATACGAATGGCACCCTTTCGGCACCATTTCAAATATCTAATGGCACCAGGCAAGCGTGTCCACTTTCACCCCTAATATTCAATCTAGTGATTGAACCACTAGCGATTTACATCAGATCACACCCTCGAATCAGGGGCTTTCCAACCTCTTCTTCCACACATCTGATAAGCCTATTTGCAGATAACATCATATTAGTTCTCACTGAGGTTCAGTCTTCCTGGCAGAGGTACATAAAGATCTACAATTGTTCAACAAACTATCATATTACAAAGTAAATGAAAGCAAATCCTATATAATGAGCTTAGGTATTGATAAAGACACTAAAATCGAACTGAAATCTAAATTCCCATATACTTGGGATGAAGAGGGCATCAAATATCTAGGAATCACCCTTACTCCTCATACATCTAAATTAGTGGAAGCCAATTATAATACATTTCTACGTGAACTTAAGTTCAAATTACAAGACCTAGCCAGAACGGAACTGTCCTGGACTGGACGTTTGGCAGCATTCAAAATGCTTATTCTACCTCAATTCATATACTTATTTAGAACCATGCCGATCCCAGTCCCTGATCAGTTTTTCTCTAGCGCTCAATCCCTTCTCAATGCTTACTTGTGGCAAGGGAGGAAGTATAGGACATGTACTACTAAAAGACTACTATACAGCTGCCATACTAGCACAACTTAAACAATGGTTTGTATATCAACAAAGCCCAAGATGGATAGACCTAGAAATAACACAAAGTCCGACCAAGAACCTCTCAAACCTACTATTAATCAGTAAACTCATTACCCATAAACTGCACAAATTTTCCCCTACCATAACAGCCTCCCTAAACGCCTGGAGAGACATGCTAAAAACCCCCCTCGAGACGACTGACACAGCGACAATAGACCTACCTATAACTGCCCTATACCTACTAGTCCCAGACCTTAACGTATCCCACTGGATAGCCAAAGGTATAACCACAGTCGAAGATATTAAAATAGGCCCGACAACCAAAACATTTCGAACCATTCAATTAGAATTCGGAATACTAGATAGCGAGCTTTACAGATACTCCCAAATAACTCATCTCCTAAAATCACTCCCGGACACCTCTACTCGTTTAACATGGAAAATTAAAACATACTTTTTGAACCAAAATTCCAAACTAAAAGGAATTTCCCTTTTCTACTCCTTCTTAAATCAAAAAATAACCTTCACCAAATCTTTGTCCATGAATAGATGGGAGTCCGATTTCAATCTAAACTACACAGAAGCACAATGGACCAAAGCCTTAGACATAACATACAGATCCACTAAAAATGCCAACTTATGGGAGCTTACACAAAAACTAGTATCGAGATGGTACCTTACACCATCCAGATTGGCAAAGTTCTCCAATGAAATCTCTCCGTTGTGTTGGAGACTTTGTGGGCATAGAGGTACACTACACCACATATTTTGGGAATGCCCCACTATATACCAATACTGGATAGGAATATTTGATATTATAAAACAGATTGTAGGTATCCAACTCAAAGCTAGATCTGACATGGCAATTCTCTCTTTGGGTATTGAATCAATCCCAACCACTCACAGACACGTCATAACACACCTTCTTTTAAGCACTAGACTAGTGATTGCCAGACACTGGAAAATGACAGAACCACCTACGCTACGAGAAGTTATACAAACCACCAATACACACAGGGAACTATAAAGGGGAACTATAAAATTGCACAAACAAAATGGGAATCCTGGATAGAGTGGTATTCTCTATTCAAACAAGGCTCTTAGACACATACTTGTGACTTATTAAAAGAGATGGTCTCATGTCCGAATAATTCTAATCTTTTTTGATCTTCTTAGTCATAACGTCTCCAGAACTTCCTATGTTATTGTTTAAGCTATCTTACTGTTTAACGTATTATAATCATTGAGGTTTCGATGCGATAATTAAGGCATATGGTGGTGCGGGAGAAACTCTGGACCATAACAAACTCAATACTCATTTTAACATATGCAGTAACCCAAAACAGAAGAAGATACGCTAAATACTAACCACAGCTAACCATTACGGATTACGCCCAGCCCCCACAGCATGTTCCCACTGGGGGGGGTTGATGGTGGCAGACATAATCCACAACCCGAACCCAAATTTCAAACTACGAGGTCCAGACTTCCTCCTCCTCTCACCTAGCATGTTGTGAGGGTTCTCTATTACCCCCCTTAAATCAAATGAATGTACGCGTCAGAATAAGCACCAGCGATTGTATCAAGAGTCTTACCAATATGCAGTAATCTATGTAACTCTGTCATATGCATTGAAACCCAATAAAAACTATTGAAAGTAAAAATTTACACTGTAAATTGGGCAGAACCCAACAATTTATACTCTAGGGCCTCTGCTTTATAAAAATATATAATGTTTGGAATTTAGTTATATTAGTCCTATGAGTGGTGCACAAAAGGTGCTGACTGGCTAATTTTTATAGTGTAATTTGTTGCGTGGACACATATATAATATGTTTTTATTAATAGTGAGTTTATTGACAGTGGTACATTAGATATGAGCTGCTGTCAACCAGGAATTGCAAGGTCAGTTCTGGTCTGTATTGTAGGCTGACAATGGGACTAAACCCACGTTCACATTGGACCAATTTGACATGCAGTTTGACATGTCAAATCGCATGCCAAATCGGCGGCTATTGTCTGAATCGCGGCTTTGCGGCCCAACACTGATTCCCAAAAGTAGTTCCTGGACTACTTTCGGCAACTTCGGGGGCGATTTGATTGGACATCTGTGCATGAACCCGCACATATATCTGTCAAATCACCCCCAAAGTTGCATTTCTAACCCGCATTGGTGTGAACCTGGGCTAAAGGAGATACTAATGAAAAATGTGAGGATGCAAACTGAGTACACTACCACAGATATGTATCTGTGGTTAGCATGGTCAGATCTAAATTGGAAGCCCTACAGCAGTAACATTTATGTAGAAAAAAAAATCACTATAGTAGTTCTGTAGCACCTCAAGTAATGCATTACGTTTCTTGCAAAATCCACAAAATTCAAGTCATGTGTTCTATATACTACAACAGTTTCAAACCATTCATGTTTTTTTCTCAAGTAAAGCATGCATGAGACTGAAGCTGACATTCACATTGTTATATGTTAACTGAAACCAATAACATGTAACAGCCGTTCACACATTTCTACTAATTTGTATGAAAATACTGTTCATATTGAGCAACACATGAATCAAACACAAAATGTTTACATAATAAAATAAATTGGAAACATTTTATCTCAATGCCTCAACCATATTCTCCATCCACAGTGGGAAAAGTACAAATATAATTCACAAAAATAGGAACATATCTAAATGTTTAACCTTTTAGGGTTCATATACACAGGGCAATTGAAAACTTCTTCTGAACGATGGAAACCTATGGTAAAAAATGTCTGTTTTACAGCTTTTACATACTGAACGTATGCAAGTTTAGCAGCAGTTATGAGCATTTGAGGATATAACAGTGGCATTGGTAGGGTGGGGCCTCCTAGGGCCATGACCCCCCCCCCAATTTTGTTGTGTGCCCCCCAAATATATTTGAAGCTATATATATTATACAGCCACCGGGCAGGCGAGGCGCTGGCCACGGCCGCCTGCTCATGTTTTTTTCCTCTCATTGTGGTTGTGATGTCACCAGGCCATCGTGACCAATGTTCATCAGGTCACCATGGAACTGCACATGCTTAGTTCCAGGTCTTGCTGATGCCGAGTCGATCCAGTGAATTCAGCTGGTGGGTGGGGCCGCCCAGGTGGGGGGTGGATGTTACAGAGGCAGCACGCTACTGGCTCAGGCGAAGCGCATCCCGCCAGGTGCACCAGCTTTTAAAAATAGTGACCTGGTTGGATATTGAGCACGCGGAATGGAGGAGCCCATGTGGTGGTCTGTCCAGGCCATACAGAATTCAAGGAGATGGTGGTGGCAGCCCAGCTGATGGTGACAGGAGGTGATGGTGGTGACGGTGGTGACAGGAGATGATGGTGGTGACAGGGGGTGATGGTGGTGACAGAGATAGTGGTGGTGACAGGGGGTGGTGGTGGTGACTGGAGATTATGGTGGTGACAGGAGGAGATGATGGTGGTGACAGGAGGTGATGGTG
This sequence comes from Glandirana rugosa, assembly GCA_018402905.1. Lineage (NCBI taxonomy): Eukaryota > Metazoa > Chordata > Amphibia > Anura > Ranidae > Glandirana > Glandirana rugosa. The sequence goes on from BLSH010277613.1 coordinate 328,346, forward strand.
GTGACAGGAGGTGATGGTGGTGACAGGTAATGGGGGACAGTGGTGGTAGTGGAGGACAGTGGTGGCAGTGGAC